>BDUI01003237.1:9013-20312 GCA_002335545.1 Apodemus speciosus | reverse complement strand
TAGATATGCACACATTTGGAAATTTGCAGGCTAAAGAAATGGCTTAGAGATTAAGAGCAGCGCTTGTTCTTACACAGGAGCTGAGACTGCTTCCCAGCACTCACATCGGATGGCTCACAACCATACAGAAGTACAATTCCAGGGGAAATAATTCCCTCTCCTGGTCTTTAGTGCACACACTCATACTCCTCAAAAATGCATAACTAAATAAATGAAAGAAAGAAATTAATTACTAGACAAGAAGAAAAAATGAAACTGGAAGAGGCAACAGAAGCTTTGTATCCAGGGTGGTAGGGTAAAACATTTAAGGAAAAAAAAAGGCAAAATTACATGAGGAGTGCAGCTGTGAACTGGCACTTCCCAGACTTGACAGAAGATCAGAATGACTGCTGGTTATAACGGAAATATAGGCTTCCAGTCACCATGTAGACATTCAGTAGATTTCTATTAGTTCTTAGTACTTTTTACAGTTAAAATTCATCCTTTCACTAAAGTTACAGGTAATTTTTTGGGGTTTTGTTGTTTGGATTTTTTCATTGTTTGCTTGTATGTTTGGTTGGTTGGGTGGCCCCAGCTGTCCTGTAACTCACTATGTAGACCAGGCTGGACTCAGAATCAGAGATCCATCTGCCTCTGCTTCCTGAGTGCTGGAATCAAAGGAGTGCACCACCACCACTATAGGTAATTCTTACGCTCACATATCTCTGACAAGTCAGTAAGTGGGCATGCCCTCCCAAGAGCAATAGAATAGGTGAAAATTCTTATTCAATCACATCTTACATAAGACATTGGAGGTCTCATACTTCACCTCATTAAATCAATGTTTTTACTTTTACAAATGYACAAGGCACAGAAAACTGGAATCAGTTCATAGTGTCATAAGAAGAAAATAGAAAAACTAAGACTTATACTCTTCTGCTCATTTTCCATCTTTCAAAGAATTATTATTATTGCTGATATTGTTGTTGTTGTTTTGGAGTAGGGACTGTAGCTAGAGTCTCTACTCATCCATCCTCAGTCTTCCCYGTGTTTCAAACATGCTTTATTTTTAAAAGATTTATTTTTTCATTGTGTGTGGGAAAGTTCAAATACATGCCACTGAAGAGTCCAGAAGATAGTGCTAGATCCCCTGGACATGAAGTTATAGACTGTTGTGAGCAACCAGGCAAGGATGCTGGGAATCAAACTCAGGTCCTGTGCAAGAGCGGCAAAAGATCTTAACAACTGAGCATTCTCTTTATCCCTTTAGACATATTTTTGACTCTGCTACTATTAATCCCTATAATGCAATTGAAGAGAAAGAATAGCATTTTGAATAACTAATTTTAATTGTTTCTTCTTGAGAAACATACCTAGATTATTAAATTGAAAATGCCTGTTGCCTTCACATGAATCTCTGTGCTATTGATTATCAACAGATCATGCATACGGGAAGGTCTCATTGTGTGTATTGAAAATCTCATCATCCATTGCCAGTCAGAGCTGAAGCAGTCTGATTTTCTTGCTGGCAGGCCATTTATCACTTCTCCTGGCCATCAATAATTGATTAGGGAGATTAGACTTGGCACAATGCAGATCAGCCTATTTTATCAATGTGGAATACAGTTTATGTCAGAATGTGGTAACCTTCACTTCCTCTGCTAACTGGAGTTTGATTGACTGTCTGGGGATTTTCATTTGCTCATTTAGCATCAGAGAAAAAAGAGGAAACACTGAAAAGGAGGGAAAAGAATCACCTGCTTCAGCTCTTGCCAGTACCTCTAGGGAGATTTGTGCCTCAAAATCTGCTTTTTATCCTCACTTCTCTCCCTGTCAAAGCAATACGAAGATTATGCGGATTGAAAAACCAGTCCCATAGACCAAGGATTTCTGTGTACTTCTGTCTCTGTCTCTTTGTCTGTCTCTCTGTCTCTCTCTGTCTCTCTGTCTCTCTGTCTCTCTCTGTCTCTGTCTCTGTCTCTCTCTGTCTCTCTCTATCTCTGTCTCTGTCTCTCTCTCTCTCTCTCCCCTCTCCCTCCTTCTAATCCCTTCCTCTCCCCCCTCTCTGTGCCTCTATGGAGGTCAAAGGATTACCTTGGATGGCATTCCTCAAGTACCACTCACTTAGATTTATTTTTTGAGGCAGAGTCTCTCAACAGCCTAGAGCTTTGAAAGTAAGCTACTCTAGCTTGCAAAAGGGCCCCAGGTGTCCCCATCCATCTTCCTCAGCAACACTGGGATTACAGGAGCACACTACCATGCCTGGACTTTTTGTTAAAGGAATTTATTTTATGAGTATCAGTGTTTTATGTATGTCTCTGTCATATGCATGCCGCATGCATGTGAAGAGGCTTGGATTACTTGGAATTATAGTGACAGTTGGTTGTGAGATTCCATATGAATGTTGGTAATAGAGACTCATGTATTTTTTTATCCAAGTTCTGGGAATTGAATGGAGGTAGGTCCTCATTCCTGTATGGTAAGTGCTTTGCTTACCAAGCGGTCTCCCACTGTATTCTCAAATCAAGACTTCCAGGTCTTCTCAGAGGTTCTAGGAATGGGAGATGATTCTCAAACCGATTCCTTTTTTCCTGTTCATTAGTGTTAGCAACTTCTCTCTCCCTCTGTTTCTACAAAACTCAACTTGCAAAGTYGAACACAGTCTCTTTGTCATCTGTGCTTAAGATGAATGCATGGATCATTTGGTTTAAAGGTCAACTTATCATTGTAACAGGAAAAAAAATACACACAGGTAAGCTACATTGATTATGGGCTCTTAACAAACTGCATCTTTGTGATGCTTTGGGGCTTTTTGGTTCTGGTTCCTTTTTGAAAATATTTTAAATTGAGTTATATGCATGCATGTGTGTCTATGAGCATGTACACATGAATGCAGATGTTGTGGAGGCCAGAAGAGGCAGTTTAATCACCTGGAACTGGAATCACTGGTAGTTGCGAGCTGCCGCTGTGGGTTCCTAGAATCAAATCAGGGTACTCTGCAGGAGTGGCTCACACTCTTAATCACGAATCCATCTCTCTAACTCTTTTGTTGCCTGACTGATTACTTTCTCGKGAGAARATGGAGCATATAGGCATAGCTTTTGTCTGCTGCTTTTAATTCTGTAGGCAGACCTCACATATATCTCCTCTGCTATCTGTTTGTTTGTGTGTGTATGTGTGCACATGTGTGTTTATAGGTGCACATGAACATGTGAACATATGTATGTGAAAGCTAGAAAACAATTTCATTGACATTCTTCCTGACTTGCCTCCTTATTGTGAGRCAGGGCTTTTCCCTGATTAACCARTGAGCTGTTTAACACATAGATATGTGCACCTCCACATCCCTGGAATTGTTGGGATTACAAGCATGAATGATCCTACCTAGATTTTTACATGGGGCATGGGGACTGAATTCAGGTCAAGGCAAAGCTAACTATATATTTCATAGCCCTCTTTTATCTCTAAACTATGTTGTACAAGAATCTCTCCCTTCCTCCTTCTCTTTCTCCCTCCCTCCTTCTCCCCACCTCTCTCTCCCATCTTAAGAGAAAAAATTTAAAGATTCACCTCACACAGAATAGTGAAGGAAGCCCTTCTCCTCAAGGGGCCAACTTGATATTTTGAGGCCTCTCTACCAGGAGGACTATCAAGAGATAGTTGCAAAGAACTCATACTGATAGTCTGACTCTGACAGACGAGTGTGGTTTAATTGGAATTACTAATCACTATCCATAGCTCTAGATAACAGGCAYRTTTTCATATTCTCACAGGTATAGATGGTGCTGTAGATTCCATAGTAGGAATATGRGATACGGTATAACTAGTGATTTTCAGAATTTGGACAAAGCAAGTATGCAGCTGAAACTGGCACCTTCATGTCATGGGGCATATCATCTTCTCAAGGCACAAGCATCACCCACTGYCTCTTTTTATTACTAGAAGACCAGTTGATGGCTTTTTCACATGACTAACTTTTCTGTGGTTATATAAAGAGGGAATTCAATAACATTGATTATAGGTAATTCAATTTCTCCCCCTGAAGACTTACATTCTGTTAATGTGGAGTGGCAGATTGATAGTAATCTGTTAGTAATGGACTGGGTTGGTGGATTTTTTAAAAAAAAAAAAACTTTCTAGACCTTTGTGAATGTGGGAGATATATATGCTTACACACATTTGTGTAAGTGCATATGTTTGGGGGGTGGGRGTATATGTGTGCATGTTCATATGGAGACCAAACATCAATGTCTGGTGTCTTCCTTAATTGTTTTCTCATTGAGTGTAGAGCTTATTGATTTAGCTAGACCGACTGGTCAGCAAGCTTCTAGGATCTTTCTGCCTCAGTTTCGCCAGTGTCTAGTGCACATGCATGTGCTACTGTGCCTCATTCTTTAGGTAGATGCTAGTGACTGAATTATGATGATCCATGTGCTTGCATAGCAGATGTTTACTGACTGGGCCAGCTCCTAGATCTCTTCCAGACATTTTTTATATTCCTGACTCTTACATATCTTTCTACTATCTCCTCTCAGACTGACTGGGAGAGCCTGAGGGATCAGTATCGACCTCACCCAGGAAAGATCACATTTTAATTTCAGGAGTTCAGTGATATCATCTCCCAATCTCAACCAAAATGATCCTTTYGTCTAAGTCATATAAAAGAAAGGCTTTTCTCCCTTCAGAATATGCACCTTTAGAGAAGTTAACTGAWTTCTGAACTCTTAGAATGGCTCTGGCTTTCAGAATATTTTTTCCAACATCTGAAGAAGAAAGAAACTTTATGTCATTAGTTCTCTATTTGTTCCATGTTACTATAGTATAAGAAAGGGCCTAAGCTAGCTCTGTCTCCTCCTAGCACATAGTACTCCTCAGAGATATAGAAATGGTGCGCATCCCTAGACAACTTTGCCTCAGTCTCTTCCTTTTCTTGTCCCTATTTTTAGTGGGATTGTTTCAAGTTTGTCTCCATTTGATTTCATATTGGCTGTTGGTTTGCAATAAATTGTTTTTGTTATGTTTAGGTATGGGCCTTGAAATCCTGATCTCTATAATACTTTTCACATGAGGGGATACTGTATTTTGTCAAAGCTTTTTCTGCATCTAATGAGATGATCATGTGATTTTTTTTCTTTGAGTTCCTTTATATAGTGGATTACGTTAATAGATTTTCGTATATTGAACCAACCTTGCGTCCCTGGGATGAAGCCTACTTGATTGTGGTAAATGATGGTTTGGATGTGTTCTTGGACTCAGTTGGCAAAGATTTATTGAGTATTTTTACATCRATATTCATAAGCAAGATTGGTCTGAAATTCTCTCTTTTGGTTGGATGCTTGCTTGGTTTAGGTATCAGAGTAATTSTGGCTTCATAGAATGAGTTTCTTCTGTTTCTATTTTTATGGAATAGCTTGAGGAATATTGGTATCAGATCTTCTTTGAAGRTCTRGTAGAATTCTGCACTAAATTCATCTGACCCTGGGCTTTTTTGGGTTGCGAGGTTTTTAATGACTTCTATGTCCTTTTGCAATATGGGCCTGTTTAGATAGTTTACCTTCTTTACTTTGACACTTTTGTCAATCTTTTCTATGGTATCTTCTATGCACAAGATTCTCTTTWATCTCTTGCATTCCRTTGATGATACTTACATCTGTAATTCCCATTAACACTCTTGGGAATATACCGAATGATGCCCCAATATGACACAGGGACATRTATTCCACTATGTTTATAGCAGTCTTATTTGTGATAGCAAGCAGCTGGAAACAACCCAGATGCCCCATGATAGAAGAATGGATACAGAAAATGTGGTTCATTTACACAATGAAATACTACTCAGCTATAAAAAGTGAGGACATCCTGAGTTTTGCANGCAAGTGGATGGAACTAGAAAATATCCTGAGTGAAGTTACTCAGACCCAAAATGGCATGCATGGTATGTACTCACTAATAAGTGGATATAAGCCAAAAAAAAATACAGAATACCCAAAATACAGTCCACAGAACTCAAAAAGGTCCACGAGCTGAAGGGCCCATGTGAGAATGCCTCAGTCTGACTTGGGAGGGAGAAAAAAAGCAATCACAAGTAGAGAGGAAGAGAATGACCTGGGAAAGAAAGTGGACAGGGGTGGAGGGTGGGRGTCTGGGAACCTGATCTGGTATTGGGTGAGGAAAAAGGACTGAAKCCCTGAGGACCAACAGAAAGAATGGAAACAGGAAACCTTGGGAGGTAGGATGTGGGGGTGACCCTCCAGAATGCACCAGAGACCTGGATGTGAGAGACTCTCAAGACTCAAAGGGAGGGACCTTAGATGAAATGCCTGRCAGCAGGGAGAGGGAACTTACAGAGCCTACCTCCAGCTGGAAGACAGGGCATCAAATGAAGGAGGTTTTTGCCATCCCATAGTCAAAACTCTGACCTATAATTGTTCCTGTCCAGAAGAACTACAGGGCTAGAAATGGAGAGGAGCCTGATGAAAAGAAGGTCCAGTGACAGGTCCAAGGTGGGATCTAGCTCAAGGGGGTGTTCCAAGGCCTGACATTATTACTGAGGTTATGGAGAGCTCACAAAAAGAGACCTATCATGACTGCACTCTTGAAGACCCAACAAGCAGCTAAAAGAGTCAGATGCAGATATTTGCACCCAGCCAATGGACAGAAGCTGCTGACCCCTATGGTTGAATTAGGGAAAGGCTGAAAGAAGCCGAGGAGGAGGGCCACCCTGTAGGAGGAGCAGCAGTYCCAATTAATCTGGAACCCCGAGATCTCTCAAACACTGAACCACCAAACAGGCAGCATAYACCAGCTGATATGAGGCCCCCAACACATATACAGCAGAGTACTACCAAGTCTGTGTTCAATCAGAGGTGATGCACCTAACCCTTAAAAAACTGGAGGCCCCAGGGAGTTTAGAGGTCAGGTGGGTTGAGGGGTGGGGACATCCTCATATGGAGATGAAGGGTGGGTTGGGAAAGAGATATGGGAAGTGGAACAGAGTCTGAGGGTGGGAAGGGGGTGGGGAATAAAATCTAGAGTGTAAAAAAATAAAATAAAAAAGAAAAGGAAAGTCAAGAATTTCTAAAGGAAGGTTTATTAAGATCCTGGATGTACACAACCCCAAAGACTCAGAAAGTCCCCAAAATTCATCAAATGCACAAAGCCCTTCCCTTCTCAAKGTTATGTGCTAAGTAAGGACTGCTAAGGTTCAGCTGAGCACACAAACATGGATGAGGCTCTTTGAACTTTTAAATTGCCTACAAGTTCTACAGAGATACCCAAGGTTCCTGTTTTCACAAATCTTCTTCCATATTGGGTGGAATTTGTGTAATGCAGCTGTTCCTGTTAACAACCCTTTACCCATATTCCTGTAGACAACCACAGTAAACTCGTTAATTCTCAATGTTGATATTCATTGGTGTTGTTGCTTGGGGTCTTAAAAGCTACCTGACAAGGAATTTATGACAGCCTTGTTAAAGGCAGAAAGAAAGGCCCTTATGGGTCTGTTACTCATGTGTTCATCCAGATAAGAGATCCTTTCCCAAATCTGTCTTCATGGTGGTTAGAAATGCAGGAGAAACATGGCCCTGAGACTAATGGATTGCAGAACATAAGGAAAGAATCTCTAAAGAAACCCAGATTCCTMCCCAAAGAGAAAAGATAATGGCATATTTCAATTTTTGAATACATTTGTTAGAACTAGTCATGAACAAGTTGAAGGTTTTGATTTTTATAAATCAACTACAAAACATACACTCTATTGCTTACTTTCTTTGTGCCTTAGTCTACTTGTACTAGTCCCTACTTTATGTAAAACATCCTTTATTCATTAAATGAGTCCTCAGCTAGACAAAAGCAATGTTGGAAATATCTGATACATTATTCCATGCCAAGTGAAGAGGGTATGATGTCTTGTTTTCTTTTTCTTTTCAAAGCATTTAAATCCCCAAAATTCACTGATACAAATAGAGSTATGCAGCTTTAAATATTACCACACAGTATTTTTAACAGGCATATAATCGAAGAAAATATTCCAATAGCTAAGAGATGTTCATGATAGGTCATTAGAAAAATGCAAGATTCTAGTGCCAATGACATCTGCTCCTACCTTAAAATCACACAATATTTGTGAAGTTCTAAAGATCTGGAACTCTCAGTTTATGGTTTATAGTTTATGGCAATTGCAAAATTCAAATTGGTAATTTCTCTAAATTTTTTATGCAATTAATTTATTCTTGCTTCTCTACTCCTTGATGTTGCTATTGTTGCAGTGGATAGACCTTCTCTTTTAGTATTCAGCAGAAATGGAGACATGGAAAATTCTAGTCACATTTCTGATTTCAGAGGCAATGATTTTAGACTATTACCATTAATAACTTTTTTATGCATCAWTTATGTGGTCTACCTAATTTCCTTTTATTGCTTTTGTTTGTTTGTTTGTCTGTTTTCTGGATTTTAGTGAAGAATGGAAACAGGAAGTTCTCAGTTGCATTATTAAGAAGATCATACATTTTTTATTTCATTTGTTATAGCTAATTTTAATGATTAACCCAGTACAGTCCAGAATGTGAAGAGTTTCATTAAGGAGTTGTCTTAATCAGATGTGTAGGAGATTGCCTTTGTTGACTTAATTGATGTTTGAAGACCCAGATCACTGAATTGAGACATTCCCTGGGTTTGGGCTCTGGACAGTATAAGTACAGAAAGCTAGGAGCACTATGCATGTGTGCATATTCTCTTTCTTTTACTGTCCTGCTATCTTAACTTCCTGGCTATTATGGACAACAACCTGCACTTCTGACCTATAGTAAGCCTTTTTTACATAGGTTGATTTTTGTCACAGTAACAGGAGTTAATGATAAGCTTTTTCCAAATAGGTTTAAGCAAAGTGCCATACATTAATGGATAGAAATCAAGAGAGATGAGAATGGATATATATAATTCCTTAGAATAATGATAGGYACTAACTCAGCTGTGTCCTTGATTTCAATACAATATGCTCTAAAGAAGGAAACTCAGTCTTCGAAGTAGTAGCTTAAACATAATAGGTCCCAAGAGAGAAATAAAAGGTAAAAAATCAATCAATAGGAAAAGCCAAATGCATGCCAGATAACRGTTTTTAATACRTGTGATGAAAACTAGAAATGCAGAATTTGAAATCTTTTTCATGCATCCATCCTTCATATACCTGTGGAGCATCCTGCATAAGYTCCAYTCACCACTGTACGAACTTTGGTATGGCAGGCAAGTTCCATCTCCAATGAAGTATGTACTTTAGCAGAATGACTAAGATAATATACAAGCCAATAGAAATAATGCATGATTTCAAATCTGAAGCTTCAGGAGTAAGAATGAAGCATGTATTCAAACAAATGATAAAGCCTCACTTTGTAATCCTGGATGCTTGGAATTCACTAGGTAGGCCCTTCTGTACTTGAACTTATAAGTGATCCTCTTGTTTCTATACCCAAAGTGTTAGAGCTTTGGGGCTGTGTGTTCTTTCAAAAACATCACAAAGGCACAAAGGTGCAGTAGATATGGGCGACAACCTACTTAGGAAACAAAACCACAGTGATAAGATAGCAAGCAACCCTTGTTAACAAGCTGATTAGGGATGCAGGGAGACTCCTCTCCTCATTAGATTTCCAAAATAAAATAATTAGAGACTGGAGAGATAGCTCATCTGTTAAGGCCACTTACTACTTGTCTTAGTCACTGTTCTGTTGCTGTAAAGAGATACTACAACCAAGACAACTCTTAATTGAGCCTGGCTTAGAGTTTTAGAAGTTTAGTCTATTATCATTATGGTAGAGAGAAYGGTGGTAAGAATAGTGCTGTATAAGTATCTGAGAGCTATATGTTGCCTAATCTGTTGGTCAATGAAGAGAGAACTGAATCTAGCATGGGCTTTAGRAACTTMAAAGCCCACCACTAGTGAAACATTTCCTCTAGCAAGACCAYACCTCTTCCAATGAGGCCAGACATCCTGATCCTTGTAAGTCTTTCAAAGAGTTCCACTTCATGGTGACCACACATTCAAATATATAAGCTTGAGGCAGTCATTTTTATTCAAACCTTTACACTGTTCTATCAGAATATCAGAATTCTTAACCCAGCACCCAGAACAGAAGACTCACCAACACCTATAATCCCAGTCCAAGGGAACTGATGATACCCCCTACTGATCTCTATGTTCCTACACATAACATACATACACATACATACACACACATTATTATTTTGTATTTGTATATTATATAAGTCATATATACTATATTCAAAATGAAAGTTTATCTGTCTTCATAAACTTGAGTATGATATATGCAAATGAACCTGTTATGTAAATGTATCCCTACTAATTAAGCACTCAGCTCTGGAATTGGATATCTCAGCTTCAAATGCATGTTCTCATATGTACTATGTATATTAATATCTGTTGTCTCAACAGATCCCTGTTTTCTGCTCTGTCAGATGGGGATAATCACAATGTGGGTGTAGAGTTTATGGRTGGTTATAACACAATCAAAACATAACTGGTATACTTGCTGGCTTTGTGTTGACTTGACACAAGCTGGAGTTATCACAAAGGAAGGAGCCTCATTTGAAGAAATGCCTCCATGAGATCCAGCTGTATGAAGTTTTCTCAATTAGTGATCAATGTGGAAGGGTCCAGCCATTGAGCTGGTAATCCTGTGCTTTATAAGAAAGCAGGCTGACAAGCCACCAGTAGCAAGCCAGCATTCCTTCATGACCTCTACATCAGCCTTTGCCTCCAGATTCCCGTCCATTTGAGTTCTTGTCCTGACTTCCTTCAATGATGAACAGCAAAGTAGAAGTATAAGCTGAATAAACTCTTTCCCCCAAAACTTGTTTTTGATCATGATGTTTTGTTTCAGCAATAAAATATCCTAACTATGACAATTTGTTTCACTACAAACACTCATCATTCACACATTCACTCATTCATCCATTCATTCATTCACTCATTCACTGACTCATAAGCACATGCTTGTGTCCATCACAGAGCTTGGAAGTAGAATRGGTTGTGGTGTTGATTTGTTGAACTCCACTTTTGTAAGACTAGGAAGTAATGAAGCAGCAGCAGAGGCCAGATGTGTCTCTAAGAAATTGCAAATCCCATCAAGGTGACAATCACATGGGCTAAGAAAACCAGGTGGTGGCTCGGGGGTCACAACACCTTGTTGTTAGTGGGATGCTTTTAACTTTGCACAACATGATGTCTAGAGCCACACAAATAGTACAACGTTGGTGGTGATCCCTGGCCAGAAGGAGAAGGCTGTGTGTTTCTGAAAGTATGTCTGTC
>BDUI01003235.1:60868-72104 GCA_002335545.1 Apodemus speciosus | reverse complement strand
CCATCCTGTTCAGCCTGGCAGGAAAGCAATCAGACTGTATTATAGAGGTTAGGACCTGGATGCCATAGCCACACTAATGTGGTGTGTAAATCCAAACCCTTGTGCTTATCCTTTGTATGACCCCACAGGAATTACTAATTTGCACTATCTTAAGTTGTTGTTGCTACTGCAACAGAATTACCTTAGACTGTGAAGTTTATAACAACAGAAGTTTTTTGAAATTCTATAGAGTTGGAAGCTCAAATATAATATTTAGTGAATGAGGATAGAGAGCTGGTTTAAAAATAATGTCTCTTGTTGGATCCTCACTGGTGGGTCAGAGAAATGGTAAAGTTGACAAACCCACTCTCTGTAGACTGTACACAATGACAGAAATCCCAACCCTAATTAAAGAGTTATCATGGCCTAACTGCCTATTAGTGGTTACCCTCTAAATATTATTATACTGTGAGTAAAATTTCAGCATAAATTTTAGAAAGACACTAACATGCAGATCATAACATTTATTCTTTAGATCCCAAGACACACACACACACACACACACAAACACATACACACACACTTCATTAATTAAATCTCCACAAGTCCCCTAAATCTTAATTCATTTCACATTGACTTTGAAGTATAAATCCAAAGCTCCAGATTAATATTGACTAGACATGGGTGAGAAATTTCACCATTAAGAAACATATGTATACACACACAATGCACACACACATACACATACACACACATTTTCAGCACTATTACTCAACATATGTTTCTCAACATATAACATTATGCAGATTGAGCAGATATATTTAGAAAACTAATATATATACAGATATACTTACATATATTTGCATATAATAGTAATTAAAAACAAAAGAGGTCATAAATTTGCAAGAGGCCAAGTAGGGCTATATAGATGGGTTTAGARGGAGGAAAGAAAAGGGAGAAATTATGTAATGAAATTGTAATCTTTAAAATAAGGGGAAAAAGTCTAATGGTGAGACRCATGTCTGATAGATATTCCTACTTCAACAATGAAATCTAGGGAAGAAGGAATTGAAAGCCTATAGAGCCATCATTACATCTTAAGGCCCAAATTCATCGATTTGGGCTCCATGAACCACTGTCTAAAGACACTGGGGTGGGGCCTGGGCCTGAAATGTTGAGAAATCCAGACCTTATAGCTTTGATGGTACAAGTCACACACTCTCGTGGCTTGCAGAGTRTATAGCCTGGTCTGTGTCTCTGCATTAGTGATTTCCCCCATTACTGAATAAAGCATCTGATTAAAGTAGAAAATACCTGATTAAAAAACTGCTACCATCCATACTACTATCACACTTACAGTGGAGATAATAGTCTTTGGCTCGCAGTTTGAGGGTGCCGTCTATTATGATGGGGAAGGAAGGAGGCAGGATGATGATGCAGCTGCTCTCAGTGCATACATAGGAAGTAGGAAAATAAGGATGTTGCTGCTCAGCTAGATTTTCCCTTTTATTCCATTCCTGATGCCAGCCAGTGGGATGTTGCCATTCATATTTAGAGTAGATCTTCCCACCTCTGTTAACCCAATCTAGTAATTCCCTCACAGACATTCTTAGTGCTTCTCTCTTATGGAATTCTAAATCCTGATCATTGGTTGTCAATACTGATCACCATGGGCTCTTCCAGGCTGAAGTTGAATATACAGTGTTAAAACTATCGTTCCCGGGTCTTTAGAGTGACCATACCCCTATGATTCTGCTGAAGAATGACCTCACATGGACTATTTGTGGTAGTCTGATATTCACACAGTCATAACACTCATGTGCCTGGGTTTCAGGGATCCCTGGCCTCTTTGGATATCTGTCTGGGGGCTCAATGGTCTTGAAGCCTGCACTCTGCATTTTAACAAAGAAATTTCCACGTATTTGCTACCCAGATTCTCCACTTACCACTTCTGTTGGGAATACACTGTAACCCATGCCACCTCTGGACATGCTGGATTTGCACCTAAGATGGCCAAGGAAAATGGAGACAGTATGCATAGGAAGACACCTTATGTGCAACTCATGGCAGGGAGTAGTGAGACCCTATGAATATCAGGTTCTTCTTCAAGATTTTAATCCCAGAAAGACATGGTACACTGACTCTGAGGTGGGAAGGTCGACACTCAGCAATTTCTGAAGCCGTTAGGGCTAGCATCCCCCTGTCTTGATAGATAACATTCAGCTTTGCATCTTGCCCTTCTGGTGTTCTCCACAACAATTTTCTTATTCTTTATAGCCTGAGAAATTTTCAACTCCTTAAATTCTGCCCATCTTCTGATTATACATTCCATCTGTGATTTGTTTTTTCTCTCTCTGAATTTTACTGTGAGCAGTCAAGAGAAGACATACCATACCTTCAACAATCAAGCTTAGTGATAGCTTCTGCCAAACATTCTGAGTCATCACTCTGAAGTCTTGTCTTCCTTGAAGCAAACAAGATCACAATGCAGCCAACTTTTTTGCAAGATAGCAACAAGGTTAGCCTTTCTTTCACTTTATAGTAACATACTTCATTTATACCTAAGCTTTTATCAGAAATTTCTCTTCCTCTCTCTGTGCATATGTATATATGTATGTACTTATACCCATACATACATACATACATACATACATACATACATACATACATACATACATANTTTTGTGGAATACTATGACATAGCAATGAGAAACTAATACAGGGAGTGTTTAAACATTGTTACTCAGAGGGAGGATGAGTAAAACACCCACTTTCTAGATACTAGACTCTTGAAAGTTCCACGTGTGTGCAGCATAAAGAGTTGCTGATGGTACCCTCCACGTGGTCTGTGGACAGACTCCATGCTAAGGGTAGGGACTGACTATACAGGAAAAATGTCCTTCCGATGTTATTTACGGTTCTCTGCATTATAACAGTCTGACATGTCACTTACTTCTGCTTGCTTTCCTGCCTTCCTATTATAACTTGCATGACGGTCATCTCAAGATAGAACCTGAAAAGGTGATTGGAAGCATGCCCGTTTCTAATGCTAAGACACTGGAAGATGCTGTGCTCTTTTTCACCTCCTCTGGCGAGCATTCAATTGTCTGCTGGGATCTGTTAGTGGACCTGAACACTTTGCTGACCCAGAGAAACACAAGCCAAACATGTACAAACATATCTACAAAAAAACCAGTTTATTTCCTTCTTCATTTATACAAGAGGTAAGAATGAAGGTTCCCTGCAGCACACCAGTAGCAATGTTCTTTAGAATATCATAAAAGAAAATAAATAAATGCCATACCAATGATGTCCATGGGCACACCAGGTGTGCTATTATAGCATTTCATGAACTGTCTTCCTTTTTCTTAGTCTCTCATAGTAAATTTGCCTGAAGTGTCTTCAAGTTGGATCCTCTGCTCCCTACCCCTTGCCTCTCTTTTAGTAGTCATTTCCTTTAAGTCAGAGCATGGACTTTATGAGCATTTATTTAGATTCATCTACATTTTTGAGAATACTGTATAGACATTAATGTATGCATGTACAAGTAGCAGATACAAAGATTTTTGTGTTTCTCAAATCTCTCCTTTCCTGAAGGACTCTTATCAATGAGGCGACCTTTGGTGCATCTAAAGCCAAACTCCAGATCTGGCTATCTACATGGTATGAAAAATTGATGGCATATCTCTGTTCATGTCAAATGATCTAGTGTGGGTCCTCCAAGGGASTTTTCTAGTGTCTCTGTCTAAGTTAATTTTAACTATCAATTTGATATAGGCTAGAATCTTCTAAGAGGAAAGCCTAGATTAAAGAATTGTTGGTTGAACTGTTTAYGTGTCTGTGGGAGATTGTTTAGATTACTAGTTGGTTCAGGAGGTGTCTACCAACCATGGGTAGCATCTTTATTAAGCAGGTAGTCCTTTGCTGTATATAAAAAGCTGTGTAATCCTAAATCTGTGAGAAAGTCAAAGAATAAGTCAACAAGCAACACTTCTCTATYGTTTCTGCTTCAGGTTCCTGACTGAACTCATGCCCTAACTTCCCTCAGTGATGCACTGTGACTTGAAAGTGCGAGATGAAATGAGCCCTTTCCTCCTCTAAGTTCCATTTGGAAATGGTACTTGTCACAGCAACAGACTAAAACTAGAATAGTGTTTGTTTCTTCTAGCACCTGCCAACCACAGCCTGCATCACTGGAAGCACTTCAGAATCCTTACCTCACTGAGCACTGCATCTCAGATATGAAGAGTTTGCCTTCCATAGTCACCTAATGTGCTGGCCTCCTCTTGGCACTCCAGTACACAACTGTCCATTTATCAAACCCTCTCACATCATCATGACCTCAATAACTCCACAGGCATCTCATCTCTCAAGGAAGAATGTCTTCAATTTATCTTAAAATTAGTATAAAGCACAGCCTGAATGTCAAGTCAATRTAGCAACGTCTAAAAAATGTTAAAGTTGAATCAGTAATGAGTTTGGAATCTGATAAGACTGTGGGCATTCAGAACATAGCTTGAGTRGTGGTGGGTTATTGGTGTTTAATGTTTGACTAATACATGTTCTTGGTTCCTTTACCCTCAAAGTGGGTCCTGGAAAGCATGTTCTTTGAAGCATAAGAGACAATACCGGAAATGTGTAGCTTTTTAAAATGCTGAAAGTCAAGGCCAGAGAATTCTGGATTTTGAAAATGTATTTCTAGTAAGTTTAAGACTAGTAAGTGGGAGATTTTATGAACTTTATCTATAATAATTTGTTGGTTCACTGCTACTTCAAGCAATAAGGTATCGATTTATGAAAGCAAAAACATATTGGTCTGGAGAGTTGGCTCAGTCATTAAGAGCATATACTGTTTTACAGAGAACCCAAGTTTTTATYCCAATACTCACAGCAGGCAGATCAAAACCACTTGAACCTCTAGATCCATAGGATCCTAAGTGCTCTTCTAGTCTCTGCAAGTATCATCAGCACACATATGTGTACTCAAGCACACACAGAGAGAAGTGCTAAAATAAATCTTTTAAAAATCATATAGAAATTTGCCTTGAGAACACAGAAGAGAGATAAGAACTGCTGGTGAAGTTTTGATATTATCAACCTATTTTAAGTATGGGTATATTTGCACTTTATAAATTTTCATTTTTCTGATACTGTTTTCATCTTTACATCTTGTCTTAGTCTCAGGGGAGTTCTGTCACTCACTGTCAAAATCCTTTATCACGCCTTGCTTTTTCGTTCAGCTTCTATCTTCCCCAATTCTTGTCAAAGTTTGTCTGATCTGCCAGAGATTGATTCGCTGATTTCCTTCTCTGATTGCACGCTTTGAACAGTGTTTGATATACTGAGACCACATTCAAGGCTTAACACATTCCTCAACTGATGACTGAAAACAACTGATGTTTTAAAACAAGGGATTTGTTTAAGCAGAATATGCCTCTTGCTGAGCACTTTAAGTGCCCTAAGAGCTAATGACACCCCAAAACAGATCAAACTATACTACAGTTTGTTGGTGAGGTGTTCCTGGTTCAGTAACAAAGTTGAAGGCAAGCAAAGATGGTAGATCTCCTTTTTGGTAAGAAAAAACATAAAAGCTCTCTGTTGCCCATGACCACAGGATGTCCTCTTACCCTAATCCATTGAGCCTTCAAGATGCTGGATTCCACTGGAGATGAGGTTTAGAGTATAAACTTTACAATAGGGTTACTTGAGTTTATGCAGATGGTCCCACTCTAATCACAGGATATTGAAATGTGTAGAACCTTCCCCAGNTTAGCTTTCCAAGAGGCTTCTACACTGTTAGGTTATTTGTAGCAGCAGCATCCCATTTCTGAAGGTTAACATTTTAACTTTAACTTTTATTTTATTTTTGCATTCTATGTGTGAGAGATATGTACATGCACATATGCCACATCACTCATATGGAAGTCAAAGGACAACCTTCAGGAGTGYGTGATCTCCTTCCACTAAACTCAGGTTGTCAGGCTTAGCAGCAAGCATCTTCCCCACTGACCCATCTTCCTGGCCCCTGAAAAGCCCATTTCTGCCTTAGTTCATCCATCTTGCTATAAATAAACATCTTCGGGTAGAAATTATTTTTGAACAGTTCTAGAGACTAGAAATTTGAAAATGCTAGAGCCACTGTCTGGAGGGAGCTTACTCTGTTTCCATAATGACACTTCTTATCTGCCCTCACAGTGCTGAAGACACAAGGGATAAACACTGTCAGAAAATGATTGGAGAAGTAAACTTGTTAAAGGCCTCTTTTATAATGATGCATTCCTGTTAGGCAGGGCAGAGCCCTTTGCACTCAGAGACTCTCATGAAAGTTCTTTCACTCCTTAAAGGGAATCAAGTTTTATCATGAATTTTGGAGAACATTGCCCTAGTTAGCTTCAGTCATTAAGTTGACATGGCCCACAGTAATWTGAGGATGACCCAGATTGGATTAGCCTGTGAAGTAATGTCTTGATTGTTCACTGATGCTCTGAAGGCTCAGCCCATTGTGGGCAGTGCCATCTCTAGACGGGTGGTCATGGGATGGATAAGCTAGCAGAGCATGAGTCTACAGGAAGCAGCAAGKAGCATTCTCCATGGTTTTCACTTTGCTTCCTTGCCTGTAAGTTTTTGCCCTGACATGCTTCACTGATGGACTATGACCTGGGCAGTATGAGACAAATCAATACTTTCCTTTCAAAGTTTCTTTGGTCTTGGTATTTATCACAACAACAGGATGAAACTAGAACAGAATTTTTCAGTCTACGACACATACTATGCTGTGGTCCCCTAACTGAGCTGGAGGTCTCATATAAGCACAAAATGATTGTGGGAACCATGCACAAATAGGGTATACCAATACAAAGTGTAGCTTTAAAAGTAGGGTTTAGACATGCTGTGCAGATTACTTAGGCAGCAAAATGCCTGCCATGCAAGYGCAATCTCCTGACGTCAGTCCTCAGAAACCACATGACAAATCCAGATGTGCACTTGTAATTCCAGCACTGAGGAGGCCGAAAAAGGTGAGGGGTGAACATGCAAACTTGCACGCAAAACATATGTATAATGTATCCTATCTCTGTTATTCATTAAATATGTCCGCCTTTATATTTTATATAGGTATATTTTATCTTATTTTTAAAAATAAGAACACTACTGCATTTGATGGTATGTGGTGGTTAATCGTGTGAACCTGGTAGGATTTGGAGTAATTTAGAAGATAACACTCCGGATACATCTGTGAGGGATTCTTTGGATGGACTTACCTGAGGTGTGAAGACCCACCTTGAATGTGGGCAGCAGTCACCGAAGGGCTGGGCTCCCAGACTGGATAAAAAGGAGACAGTGAGCTGAGCCCCAGCATCCATCCATCTCTGCTTCCTGACTGTGATGCCGCCTGACCAGCTGCTTCAGTGTGTCCTGTATCACATTTGACTAGACCCTCAAACTGGGTCAAAATACACTTTTCCTTCTCCCTTAAGGTGGYTTTTGTGGAATACTATGACATAGCAATGAGAAACTAATACAGGGAGTGTTTAAACATTGTTACTCAGAGGGAGGATGAGTAAAACACCCACTTTCTAGATACTAGACTCTTGAAAGTTCCACGTGTGTGCAGCATAAAGAGTTGCTGATGGTACCCTCCACGTGGTCTGTGGACAGACTCCATGCTAAGGGTAGGGACTGACTATACAGGAAAAATGTCCTTCCGATGTTATTTACGGTTCTCTGCATTATAACAGTCTGACATGTCACTTACTTCTGCTTGCTTTCCTGCCTTCCTATTATAACTTGCATGACGGTCATCTCAAGATAGAACCTGAAAAGGTGATTGGAAGCATGCCCGTTTCTAATGCTAAGACACTGGAAGATGCTGTGCTCTTTTTCACCTCCTCTGGCGAGCATTCAATTGTCTGCTGGGATCTGTTAGTGGACCTGAACACTTTGCTGACCCAGAGAAACACAAGCCAAACATGTACAAACATATCTACAAAAAAACCAGTTTATTTCCTTCTTCATTTATACAAGAGGTAAGAATGAAGGTTCCCTGCAGCACACCAGTAGCAATGTTCTTTAGAATATCATAAAAGAAAATAAATAAATGCCATACCAATGATGTCCATGGGCACACCAGGTGTGCTATTATAGCATTTCATGAACTGTCTTCCTTTTTCTTAGTCTCTCATAGTAAATTTGCCTGAAGTGTCTTCAAGTTGGATCCTCTGCTCCCTACCCCTTGCCTCTCTTTTAGTAGTCATTTCCTTTAAGTCAGAGCATGGACTTTATGAGCATTTATTTAGATTCATCTACATTTTTGAGAATACTGTATAGACATTAATGTATGCATGTACAAGTAGCAGATACAAAGATTTTTGTGTTTCTCAAATCTCTCCTTTCCTGAAGGACTCTTATCAATGAGGCGACCTTTGGTGCATCTAAAGCCAAACTCCAGATCTGGCTATCTACATGGTATGAAAAATTGATGGCATATCTCTGTTCATGTCAAATGATCTAGTGTGGGTCCTCCAAGGGANTAATGTCATCACTGTGGAAAAATTGGAAAGATATTCCACATGTTGACTTTTCAGATCGGAAAGGGAGGCTGGGTGCCAAGAATTCAGGTGTCCTCTAGAAGAGAGGAAAGGCAAAGAAACAAATTATCCTATCAAACACTTAGAAAGGACCACAGGCCAGCCAACACATTGGTTATAGTTGAATGAGACTTGTGTCAGACTTCTGACCTCCTGTAAAATAATGAATTTGTGATGTTTTAAGCCACTAACTTTGCAGTGATTTGTTATCAACAATGGAAAACCAGTTCACCGTATTTCAAAGACCTCTTTCCATCTTGGGAATGTAGTCGTTATATAATATATCTCAAATGACTTTCAGCAAAGTTAAATGCCACCATATTTCTGAAGCTAGGGGAGCCTACAGGTTCATGGTATTGCTCTTTGCTTTTGGAATCTTCCTGACTGAAAATGACTGACAACTCCTCTATGAAATCTTAGAAATATTGGTCAATCAAGCAGTTAAACATATTTGCATTTGCAAATGACRTTTCTAAATGGCTAGCTGACTATCATGACTCTTCTTGAAGTCCCTTTAGTGGCTTTGCAACCCTTCAGTGAATCCCCAGGTTCTCAATATGCTCTATGTGTACTGAGAACCTGGGATAAAATTACATTTATCCATGTGATTAGCCTTACCTACTCCAGTATTCTATTTTACCACTTCTGTCTCAGAATGCCATTGTTTGCCACATTCTTTCTGACCCCCATACCATTATATATACTGTGCTAATCTCTTTTTTTCTTCCTCATGGCTTGTTCCTATTTGTTGATGTTTCATGCTGGGCATTGTCTTCTAGATGGAGACTTTTTCTTGCTTTCAGCCATCCCCCACTCTCATCCCTTGGGTTTTCCACACTGCATTTACTCTACACTGGCACTTATACCATTGCATTACACTGCTTGTGAGTGTGTATGAGTTGWTAGTCTAGAAGGTTATCTCTCACTCTATCCTAGTCACTACACAGAAAGGAGATGCTCAGTAAGTACTCAGTGAAYGAAAAAATACATTATGTACTCAGGGTCTTTCATGGCTCTACAGTTTTGATTGGGAATCAATAGGCTGAATCAGGTGTTAAGAGAGTATATAGTCCTTTCTTTTAGTACTTTTCCTTCTCTCCTCTTCCTCCTTTTACTCTTCACTTTCCCCTACTTTAACTGATGCAGGGGACTTTTCTTTTTAAAAAACAAAATTTGGGGCAGGAGTTTTTAACTGAGACCCAGATGTTCTTTAGAATCTTAGGAATAGGCTGTGTGAAGTACCTACAATATACACATTCCTTGTCTATATGTGTGTTTCTGGGAGGAAGTTGAGGCATTTATAATATTCTCAAAAGCCACCAAGGGAGTCTATGCTAACGACGAACAGTACTGCAGCTGAGAAATTCATTCGAATAGACATTCCCTTAATTCTTGGTAGCTCCAGTTCAATTTCAAGCTTCTCCCTTTTGGGACTTTTGTCTCTATATTTGCACTCCAAGGAAGAAATTATTTCTGCACTTGCTTAATAGCTAGTTTGAGGAAGGAACTTCTATGAGATGGAGTTCAGGATGACATTTATTTTCTATTAGCAAGGAGGATGCTCTTGTGGAACACTTTTGGTAGAAATATGAGATATCAGGTCCTGGAGGTGGGATTTTATACCTCTGTGTGTGTGTGTGTGTGTGTGTGTGTGTGTGTGTGTGTGTACGTGCACATGCTCATGTGCATGTGCATGGTGTATATATGCATACACATGAACTCATGCTCTTGTAGGTACCTGCAGAAGCCAATAGAAAGCATTAGATTCCTCGGAGCTGCAGGTTCAGGCAGCTGTGACGTATCTAACAGGAATTGAACTCAGGTCCTATGGAAAAACAGCAAGTATGCTTCTTCACCACTGAGCAACCTTACTAGTCCCTAAATAGGATCTTATATTTTTGTAGGAAGGATAGGAACTTTGAAGTTTCTTTTGGCTTCYTTGCCTGCTTTGTAGTGGATTTCAGATATATTATAATTATTAAAGTGACTTACATCTATTGTGTATGTAAACTCCCTAACTGGGGTATCCTATGCTTAAAGGGACCTGGAGAGGAAACCATAAGTCAGTCACATGAAAAACATCTTCCACTGTCCTCTTTTCATCAAGCGTGGTGAAGTGGAGAGACATCAACATAGGAGAGTGGATCCAAATCCTTTGGCTAAAYGAAGAGCAGTCTTCCAGAGCTAGACACATGGTGTGTTCTCCAAATAAACAGTGCAGTTGCATGCAGAAGCCCTTCTGTAAATAATCACAATATTGTAAACTTGGAACTGTCATTTAAAAGGCAGACAGGGAGTTATATATCCCTCTTTCAAAGATGGATCTACATTTCCATGAACTTAGTTGGAAGACATGAAGAGTTCCTATTAATATTAAGAGAAAATGTTTCTGAGAAAGGAAGGTATCTGACTGCTGTATCCAGGGTTCCTGTACCACTATGAAAACTTTGAGACACAACAGGCAAGGAGGGGCTGGCCTCTATTTTTACATTTAGTAGCTGCCTGCGTTGAATTTGTCATTAGTTATCAGCATAAGAAATGAAATGATGTGCTAAGAAGACGACTCAGTTGTTACAGTATTTGTCACAATAGGATGAGGATGAGGATCTTCATTTGATTCCCAGAACCCAAACCCATGTGAAGTAAGCTGAGTATGCATCAGTGGATTGGTA
>BDUI01003233.1:105919-120056 GCA_002335545.1 Apodemus speciosus | reverse complement strand
CTCATTTTGTTTGTTCTGACATCTGATAATTATGAAATAGTGTATCATTTATATTTAGAGAAATATGAAAGAGAAATAGTCTAGAAATAGTTTTCTAATAGTAGAGAAGAGACCATATTTATTTAAAATTTACTGTTTAAATTTGCTTTTCTCAAAGCTTAATTTCACTTATAATAACTATTTTTAAGAAATGAACTGGCCTTCTCTTTTTRCAGATCATCAGCTTGTCTGTTCACTGAAGTCCCCCCCAGTCTAAAGGCCTCGCAGATTTGCTGCACCCAGGGCAACAGGTAAGAGACTCCATGAATAGAAAAGATTGATGATTCCCAACTCAAAGGACCAAAATATCTTCAACAAAATCTTAGAAGAAAACTTACCCAAAATAAAGAAAGAGATGGCCAAAAATGTACAATAGTCCCATAGGACCAGAAAAGAAAATCCTCTTATCACTTAATAATCACAACACTAAATGCTTAGAATGAAGAAAGAATGTTAAAATCTTTAAGGGAAAAAGGCCAAGTAACATATAAAAGCAGACCTATCCTAATTACAMTAGATTTTTCAACAGAGATCCTAAGAAACAAAAGACCTRGACAAAAGCTATGAAGACCCTAAGGGAACACAAATGCCTGCCTAGGCTACTATACCCTACAGAACTCTCAATCATCATAGATRGAGAAAACAAAATATTCAATAATAGAATAATAAAACAAAATTTAAACAATATCTATCTACACACCCAGATCTACAGATGTTTCTAGAAGTAAAATTCCAACACAAGGAGAGTACCAACACCAAAGCAAAAAAAAAAAAAAAAAAACACAAAAAACAAGAAATTAATCATCTCAAAACAAAAAAGGAGAGAAACACATACACCTCTACAAAAATGAGCATAACAGGAACTAATAGTCCTCTGTCTTTAATACCTCTCAATATCAATGAACTCAATCCCACAATTCAAAGAAAACAAAACTAACAGACTAGATACACAAGCAGTATCCAATATTTTGCTACATACAAGAAACACAGCTTAATGACAAAGACAGACACTAAAAGACAGAGACGATGGCTGGCAAAAAGTCTTCTAAGCAAATGGTTCCATAAAACAAGCTGGAATTTCCATCCAAGAAAATAAACTTACAACCAGAAGTTATCAAGCAAGACAGGGAAGGGCACTTCATATTGATCAATGGAAAAATCCAAAGGAAAAGTTTCTAATCTGATCATCTATGACTCAAAAGTAAGGGCACCCACACTCATAAAAGAAACTTTACTAAAGCTCAAAACATACATTGAAMCCCACATAATAAGAGTGGGAGATTTCACCACCCCATTCTCACTAATGGTCAAGTCATTGAAACAGAAACTCAACAAAGACACAKTTAAACTAAAAGAGGTTATGAGCCAAATGAATTTAACAGATATCTATTGAACATTTTACCCTAAAACAAAAGAACATAACTTCTTTCTCAGCACCTCATGGTACCTTCTCCAAAACTGACCATATAATCGGTTACAAAACAAGTCTCAACAGATACAAGAAGATTGAACTAATCCCATGCATCCTCTCAAACCACCATGGCCTAAGTCTGGTCTTCCACAACAGCAAAAACAACAGAAAGCCCACTTACATGTGGAAACTTAGCAACTCTCTACTCAATGATAACTTGTTCAGCAAAGAAATAAAGAAAGAAATTAATGACTTCCTAAAATTTAATGAAAATGATGACACAGCAAACCCAAACTTATGGACTTAGTGACAATATGAAAGCAATACTAAAAGGAAAATTCACAACACTAAATATCCTGCTAAAGAAATTGGAGAGATCCTTTCTACACTAGTGATTTAGCAACAAAGCTGAAAGTCCTAGAATAAAAAGAAGCAAACACACCCAAGAGGAGTAAAGGGCAGAAAACAGTCAAACTCAGGGCCAAAATCAAACAAAGAGAAACAAAGAGAATGATACAGAGAATCAACAAAACCAACTTTTTCTTTGAGAAAATCAACAAGATAGGTAAAACCCAAGCCAAGCTAAAGAACACTAAGATAGTATCCAAATTAACAAAATCAGAAATGAAAAAGGAGACATAATAATAGAAACCCAGGAAATGATAAAAATAATCAGACCTACTACAAAAGCATATACTCAACAAAACTGAAAAATCTAGGTGAAATGGATGATTTTTCTAGGCAGGTACCATGTAACAAAATTAAATCAAGAGCAGGTAAACTGTCTAAAGAGGCCCATATCCCTAGGAAAAAGAAGTCATTAAAAACCTCCCAACCAAAAATGCCCAGGGTCAGATGGCTTTACTATGGGATTTTAGCAGAACTAATACCAACACTGCTCAAAATATTCCATTAAAAAGGAACAGAAGGGACTGGAGAGATGGCTCAGAGGTTAAAAGCACTGGCTACACTTCCAGAGGTCCTGAGTTCAGTTCCCAGCAACCTCATGATGGCTTATAACCACCTATAATGAGCTTTGGTGCCCTCTTCTGGCAAGCAAACTTGCAGGCAGGCTGCWGTATACATAATAAATAAATAAAACKTTAAAAAAAGAAACAGAAGGAACACTAATTCATTCTATGAAGCTACAGTTACTCTGWCATCTAAATCACACAAAGACCCAATGAAGAAAAAGAACTTCAGACCAATTCCACATATGAATATTCATGTAAAAATGCTCAATAAAATTCTAGCAAATGGATTCCAAGAACACATGAAAATTATCATTCACCACATTCAAGTAGGCTTCATCCTATGAATGCAAGGTTGGTTCAAAATACAAAAAACAATTAATATAATTCACTATATTCAAAAAAGAAAAATGAAAAGGAAGTATCACTTTTGCAGATAATATTATAGTATACATAATCAATGCTAAAATTTCTATCAGGGGACTACTACATGAGATAAACAACTTCAGTGGTGGATATAAAATTATCTTARGCAAACAAAGAAACAAACAAACAAAACAGTAGCCTTCCTTTACACGAATGATAAATGGGCTGAGAAATAATAAAGGGAAACAAAACCCTTCACAATAGTCATAAATAATATAAACTATCTTGGGGTAACTCTAACCAAACAAGTGAAAGATTTGTATGACAAAAATTTCAAGACTCTCAATAAAGAAACCAAAGAAGCCCTCAGAAAATAGATACATTTCCCATGCTCGTGGATTGGTAGGATTAACATAATAAAAATAGCTATCTAACTAAAAGCAATATATAGATTCAATGCAATCCCCATCAAAAATTCAGCTGAATTCTCCACAGACATGGAAAGAGCAATTCTCAACATTATATTGAATTAAAAATACAGGATAATGAAAACAATTCTTAATAATAAAAGAACTTCTGGGTAAATCACCATCCCTGACCTCAAGCAGTACTATAGAGCAATAATGATAAAAACTGCATGCTATTGGTAGAAAGACAGAGAGGTTGATCATTAGAATAGAATTGAAGACACAATAATAAACCACCTGATTATGAATACTCAATCTTTGACAAATAAGTGAAAAAATATGGGGAAAAAACCATCTTCAATAAATGGTGCTGGTCTACCTGGCAGTCAGTATGTAGAAAAATTAAAATAAATCCATTCTTGTCACCTTGCACAAAGCTCATATATAAGTGGATCAAGGACCTCAACATAAAACTAGATGTACTGAATCTAATAGAAGAGAAACTGGAACAGAGACACAAACATATTGGCAAGGGTGTGTAGGGGAAGCATTTTTTAATGAGAACTCGAATGGCTCAGGCTTTAAGATCAAGAATTAATAAAAAGAGACCTCATAAGACTGAAATGCTTTTGTAAGGCAAAGTACATATTCAAGAGTAAAAATCGGCAACCTTTGGATTGGGAAAAAAAATCTCAACTAAACCCCACATCTGATAGAGAACTAATATCAAAACATATAAAGTACTGAAGGAAGAAGTTAAACTCCAAAAAAAATAAACAACTCAATCAAATAATGGGGTATGAAACTAAACAGACAGAGGAATTTCTAGTAGCTAAGAATAACTTAAAGAATGTTGAAAGTCCTTAGTCATCAGGAAAATACAAATCAAAATAACCCTGAGATTCCACCTTACACTAACAGAATGGCTAAGATTAAAAATTCAGGTGAAAGCACTTGTTGGTGAGGATATGAAGAAAGAGTAACACTCCTCCATTGCTGGTGGGATTGCAAACTGTTACAATCACTTTGCAAATCAATGTAGAAGTTCCTCAAACTATTGGCAATAGATCTACCTGAAGACTATACCACTCTTGGGCATATACCCAAAAGATACCCTACCATACCACAGGGTCACATGCTCTACTAAGTTCCTAGCAGCCTTATCTGTTATAGCCTGGAGCAGGAAACAACCCAGATGTCCCACAAGGGAAGAACGGATACAAAAAGTGTGGTTCATTTACTCAGTGAAATGCTATTCAACTATTAATAACAAGGACATCATGAATTTTGCAGACAAGTAGATGGAACTAGAAAATATCACCTTGAGTGAGGTAATTCAGACCCAAAAGACATGCATGGTATGTACTCAATAATAAGTGATAACACCCCAAAAAGTACAGAGTAGCTAGGATACAAACAACAGAACTTAGGAAGTTTATAAAGCCTAAGGGCCTAAGTAAGGATGCTTCAATCCCACTTGGGAGGGAGAAGAAAGTGATCACAGGAGGCAGAGGGAAGGAGGGACCTGAGTGGGAGAGGAGAGGAGTGAGTAAAAGGGGAACATGATCAGGTATTGGTTGGGGGCAGGAAAGAAGCTCTGAGGGCCAGCAGAATGAAGGGAAATATGCAACCTCTGTGGGTAGGTGGTACTGGGACCCTCTAGTACCAGAGACCTGGGAGGTGAAAGACTCAGGTCCAGAAGGAAGGGACTTTTGATGAAACTCCCAACATAAGTGAGAGGGAACTTGTAGAGTCCACCTCCACTAGATCGATAGGTCCTCAAGAGGAGGGATGGGGTTGCCATCCCACAGTCAAAAACGGACCAAGAATTGTTGCTGTCCAAAAGAGCTTCTGTGCCAAAATTGAGAAGATATTGATGGAAAGGAGGTCTAGTGACATGCCTAAGTTGTGACCGATCTCAAGGGGAGGCTCCAAGGCCTGACAGGATTACTGATGATGTGGTGTACTTACATGAGCCTAGCATGGCTGTCCTCTGACAGTCCCAATAAATAGCTGACTGAGACAGAAGGAGATACGTTCAACCAACTGAGGGACTGAATTCAGAGACCTCTGTGGTTGAACTAGGGAAAAATAGAAGAAGCTGAGAAGGAAGGCGACCTCAGAGGAAGTCCGGCAATTTCAAATAATCTGGGTACTTCAGATATATCAGACAGCTAGCCACCAACCAGGCAGCATACACTAGTTTGTCTGAGGCCCCTGACACTTATGCATCAGAGAACTGCCTGGTCTTGCCTTAGTGAAAGATGTGCCTAACCCTAGAGAGACTTGAGGGCCTAGAGAATCGGGAGACCTGGCACGGGGTCGAGGGTTGAGGGTATGGTGGTGGAAGGGGATATCCTCTTGGAGAATATTTGAGAGGAGGAATGGGATTAGGACCTTGGGAGGGCAGACCTAGGGATGGCTAAAAATTGTACTATAAAAGGTAATAAAAAAGAGATACACCCATAAACAACACACATAGATACCCCCAAAAAATCAGAAAAAAAAAACAACAAAAAGAAAACTAAAAATACCAAACAAACAAATAAAAACCCCATCAAAACTCAAAACTTTAGCCAAATAGCACACTCACAAAAACAAGCACACACCTATAGAGTCCATTGTATCTTGTTCAACTACTGTGAACATGAGGCGTTCCCTGGAGTGGCTGATATATTCAATATCATTCTATCGAATAAAACTGATTTTGTTTTTATACCAGCATATATAATTGACATTTTAATTTTAACCTTTACACCAGTGGTCTTGTCTTCATTCATTCATTCTCTAAAAACATATAATGAAATAAAATGTAATAAGGTAAAACAGAAACTATCATATTGAAGTTGGACAAGCCAAGCCAACAAAAGGAAAATAACCCCAAATAAGGCAAAAGAATAAGAGATCCACTTATTCGCATTCTCAAGGGTCTCATAAAATACTGAAGTCTATAATCTATTCTAAGAGGTGCTGGAGCAGACCCATGATGGCCTGTGAATGCTGATTCAGTCTCTGAGTTTGGAAGAGCCTTGATTATGTTGATTTGAGGGACTTCTTCACTGGCTGTTATATACTCTTTGCCTCCTCCACTTCCATGAGTTTCTCTGAATTTTGAAGGAAGGGATTTGATGGAGACATCCCATTAAGAACTGTGTTCTTCCAAGGGCTCACTCTTTGTACTGTCTGGCTATGGAACTCTGCGTCTGTTCACATCTGTTGTAATAGGATGCTTCTCTGATGACTGAATAAATCACAAACCTAAGAGTATAACAATAGATCTTTGTGAGTCAATTTAAAACTACATATTTTTTTAAACCAGTAGTATCTGGTTTTCTACAAGGTCTCTGGAGTATACAGTCTCAGATACTTGGTCACCCAGGCAGTGTCAAGTGTGGGTTCTACCTCATGGAGTAGACATTAAATAAAGCACAAATAGTAAATGTATACAATGTTCTGAGTTTTCCTACATGTTCAGCTTCAGAAGAGCCTTTATGTTTCTTCTTATTAACCTACTTTGATGATGTTTTTAATTATTACTTCTTTCTGAAAACAGTATTAGGCAGATTTGTATTTTAATGACAAATAATACATAATAACTTTAAATAACTTTGAAATTTATATTTGATGAAGGAAAAATGATCATAATGCACATTACATTTGTGTAGTGATCATGAAATTTTGAGGAAATAACTAATATCAGTCCACAAATACACACAAACATATGCATCTGTGTATACCCAGCTATATAAAAACAACTAGCTGTATCTACATTTTGTTTTGGTATACATTGTTTCAATGGTTTTAAGGATGACCACTCTGCATTGGACAGCCAAGGCCTCTGAAACAAGGACCTCATGTTTCAGAGCAACATACTTTCCTACGGATTGCTGTTCTATGTCAATGGACTGGACTCCATGAAATTTTTCCACTTCTAAGTTAATAGGTTCATTATTATTTCCATTTTTCTGTCTTAAATATAAGATCAACATTATCACTTCAGAGTCCTTGTTATTCTGGTTCTGAAGAGCTTTCTACCAGCTACATGGAATGTTCTATGGACCATAAATTGAGCAGCTGTAATAAAAATCCATTCACTGCAGAGTGCTCTCCACACTGAATTAATCATGTCCAGTTTTAGTTTTCTGTGATACCCTTCTTTGGCTATAGATAGAAGCTGCTTTGATGGTGTGGAATAACTACATTTATCTGATATATGTGTCTTTGTTCTAAAAGTGTTCAAGAAGAAACACACCGACACAGACACAGACACAGACACAAAGAGACACAGATACACCCCACAAATAAGTACCTATGTGTGTATGTGTGCGTGTTTGTGTGTGTGTGTGTGTGTGTGTGTGTGTGTACATATCCATTACAATGAAGTATTTTTCGTCCAGAAGCTATGGACCACTGATTCTATCTTTTCCATTGGTATATCCTCTTGAAATACCATTTAGCCTCCTTTAAACATACCAAGACATCATTTATTCACATGTTCAAGCAAATAAGCATATCTGTGTTGATACTGCTATGGGACTTCTCATACATTTCATTTTACCTTATGCTTTAAATCATGGTCATCTTTTCAATAAACCACAATTATGTACATCTTAGTCTCAGGTTCTGTTTTGCTTAATCCAATATAAAACAAACTTGTAAAGATGGAGGGGAATATCAATCATAAAATGAAATATAAGCTTATTAATATAATTTAATGAAATTAGTATTGTAACTCACTTCTTTTTAGATACAATTAGTGTAGGTTACATGAATATATCACTTCAGTGATTAGCATTTGTAAGTGATTTGTGGGCTTATTTCTGGAGTAGATTATTTCTCCTCCTCTAGGGAATACTAGTTGCAGGTATTTATCTATGAGTGGGTATCATGAAATTCCCCCCTTCAACATGGGTGTAGCCATTGGTGTAGCCATTTGTTCTGCTGTCCTCTTTAGGCGACCATATTTTTGAAGTATTGTGGGTACAGCTTCCCTGGGAAGTGATCATTTCTTGAAGAACCAATCTCATTGTAGTCTTGGTCCTCTAGCTATCAAGTTTGTTCAGACACAATGACCTATTAGTCTAAGTTTTATTAGGGACAAATATTGTGTGGTAGATATATTAATCAAGATATTAGATCCTGCAACCCCATGTTTATTTGTTATCTTCATTTTGACCAGTATTAGATACTGTCTTTATTAGATGATATTTTGTAATAAAATGTCTTATTTATCTTGTATATTTATATTAGTAACTGTTCTAGGCAAATCACAGAAAACCAAAAATTTCACCTGATGATTTGCTAAGATGGCTACTGAAATCAGTAAAAAAAGAGAGAAGTGGCAATGATTTTGCTTCATGATTACCTAAACAGATTTTCAATGTCAATTAATAAATTCATAACTTACTCCCAAAGTACTGATTTTAAGTTTGTTTGGAATCAGAAGCCCATTCAGTTGTTGTCTTTCATGTATAATTTATCTCAGAGGAGTAAAAATAGTAGGAATATGAAACTTCAAAAGCTGTGAAGAATATTTAATCTAAAGACTTGACTTTTGAGTTAAGTATAAGAATCCTGTTCACAATTTTCTAACTTATAATGATCTCTTAGTTAAAGGTGAGGTTAGTTTTTAAAAAAATAGATCACAAAGACCTAGTTAAAACTGAGTAGTATCACAAAGGAAAGATAAACAAAAATATATAAATATGTATGTTCAATTTCAAAGAGAAAACTGATTTTCTTATTGCAATTCTGGCCTCTGTAAAGATGACTGGGAAAAATTTACAGTAATAAATATATTTGCTCATGATTCTTGAAGCTGTGGTTCCTGTATGAGGCAGGGTGAAGTGAGTAACAGATSAAACTTGTAGGGCTGAGTCCTTTTCTACTCATCACTATGATATTTGTAATGGTGAAAAACTCATAGTTTAATATCTGCTAATATAATTAGGAAATAGACTCCTTATCCAGCAAACAAAAAGACATACAATACATTTGTTTCAAGATTGAGCCAAAATCAGATTAAACATAAGGAAAATGTAAATATTGCCACATTGTGGAATAAATATCCAACACAAGAAATGAGAAGAACACAATAATAATAGTAAACTCCAAAACCTGTAACAGGTGTCCAGATCTGTCAGTATTTATCTATATATCTTACCTAAGTAGCTCATTCAATCTTAATATTCTATGTATAATGAATGCCCAGAAGCTTATCTAAGTTTGGGATTTTACTATAAAATAGTCTTGTCATTGCTTTAACTTTCTTAATAATCAAATATAAACTTAATGGAGGGAAATAAATATGTTCATAAAAATGGAGAAACCAGTGAACAAAGCTGACTTCCTTATGAAGCAGAGATATAACACACTTAATATCTACCCTCTACATATATCAGACTGCCTATTCAATAACAAAACATTTTATTATATTAAGCTACAGAAACAGCAAAATTTGTTTCTCATTGCATACTAGTTTGATATATATATGTTTATATATATATGTATATTCATATGCATATCTATATATTTGTATATATATATGCATGTGTACCTCATCATTACAAATATATTAGTGTCATAAATACACACACACACACACACACACACACACACACACACATATATATATATATATATATATATATATATATATTAAAGAGGGGGAACGCAACTTTCAAAATGTATTCAAAGTCCCTCATAAACAACAAGATATATGTTAGGAAAATAAACACACATTTACAATAGCCGTCACTCATTTCTGTGATAAATGTATGAGATAACCAAAGCAGGTATGTTGACAATAACAAGGAAAGAATCCTTGCTGGCAGGTTAATATTTTATGTATAATAAATATCAATATCAAATGGTTATGTGTTAAGAATTTTTTAAATTTTTAACTCTAGTTGACATGAGTTTTTCCACCATGCCACCACTTAGATAAAAGTATATGAATAAACAATAGTGACTGATAGAATCATGTGAGTCTTCTGAGTCTGCAAGGCAAAGATCATTGAATGCTGGCTGTGGTTACTGTGGTATTTGTTGTTGAAAATATGAGTATATTCATTAGAAGTATATCAAGTTATAAATCATATCATGTCTTAAAGGTACATTCATTCACATAAATTCAGAAAAAGTTTATATTTCATTTTTAAATACAAAAGGGATTTCCAAAGATCTAGATCAAAGTAACTTTATTTACAGATTAACTTGACTTCAAAACAAGAAAGCTTTATGAGAAACAGTACTATCCTAGATCCTATGAGAAATGGTACTGTACTAGATTTTATGTCGATCAATATACATTCATGACTATAAGAAATCAATAACTAAAATAAAAATGAAATTACATGTAATAATTTTAAAATCTTAAATTTTTCCCAGAAATTATCTGCATAGACCTATAAACATCTGGGTTTATATTTTTTAAATATTATCTTTATTTAGGATAACTTTCTTCTTCTCAAAAAGAACATAATATATGATGAATATGCAATTGTAGTAGTTTTTGAGTAATTACATAAATTTAAAGCTAAATTGAATCTCAAGAAAATACTGTTAGATTTTTTAGAATTGTCATCTTTTTAAATATAAAATAGGACAAAATACAGAAAGTCCTTTAATACATAAAGGAAAAAGAGGTAAGAAATAAAAATGGAGTGTTAAATAAGAAAAATGCATATATTTAAGACAATAATCCACTGTGAAACATTGCTGTTGAAGAGAATATTTATCATGTAATCTCGTATTACTCACTGTTTTAAAATGCATATTAATTTTTTAGAATTAACTACATGGTTTCAGATCAAGAGTTACGTTTTATTAAAAAACAAAGGATGAAAATTAATTTTATATTTTATTATATTTATAAAATAGGTAAAATCTAACATAATTGGAAATATCTTTCTGTAATATTTGAAATTTAGTAATTACTAACATCAAAACCACTTACCGTAATTTAGGATAATATAACATGGCAGCATCTTATTTAAAAATAGAGATTAAAATAAGTGTGCTCAAAATCATTCAGTAGGCCTAAGAGTAGTTTCTACTTAAAAAGATAACAAAAATATTGCTTTCCTATTACTCATAACTCTGCATTTTCCTTTGTAAAGGTCAATCAATGACAGCATGACTTTTTCTTTTCCAATACTGAAAACTAGCAATAAATTGCTTTCTCTATACATGGTAGAAGTGTATACTCTAGGATAAGTTTTAATTCTAAAAATCACACCAAGTGACCTTCTTTATAATATCACTATTGTTTGTTGAATTTCAAAGATAGGCTCTGTGACAGTATTGGCAAATATTCACAATGCTGAGATTCTTTTGTGTCAAATTGTCAGTTATATGGTAGAGTTATATTAAAGCAGATTTTTCTCCAAGACTTTGATTTAAAAGCTCAAACACAATCCGAAGTGACAAAGGGTTCCATAAAAATTCACGTCATGTCATAGAGAATTTGCATTTTTTAATTAAGATGGGTAAATAGTTGAGAAATTGAGTGAAGCAAATGTATATCTAATACATTTAAACTCTACCAATTACTATTGAAAATATTCTCTTATTCATTTTCGCCTTCACCTGTTCCTTCAAGAAACATGCAGAGAGCATAATTTGTAATTTTAATATGGTCTACTCAGCACTGTCTAACAACAGGTTACCAGGAAATTATACACAACCTTAGCCAGTATTGATAACGAATTTACCATGATAATTTAGTTTATTTATTGGCATATATATTTTGTTCTTAAAAGAAAAGAATGTGAGCAGAAATCCCAACTAATCCTAGGCTGATTTCCCCTAATATGAAGTTGCTTTGGGAATCTTAAGATCAGATCCTTTAAAAATGAGCCACAGTGATTGTTAGATGTATATGTATATTGTGCATCAAAAGTTCTTATGGAACTTTGGTTATAATATAAACGCTTAGACTCAAGGATAAATTAATTAATCCAAAACACTAGGTCTGGGATGAAACAGAAGTATTTCTTTTATTTTTTGTTTCTTTTGCAGGACAGTAGGAGGTGATACCTTTATTGATAATTGCTTGAGTAGCATGAAGAAGTTGCAAAGTAATGGTGTTAATTCAGTCAACATTATGATTATGTTAAACACATTATAGAATGTATTTGCAATGTGTTGTATTATGCATTATGTTTATGCTATATATATCAACATGCATATATATGTGTGTGTGTGTATGTGTGTGTGTGTGTACATAAACATTTGATATTAGAAACAATTGAAGAAAGCCTCATTCTTGATTTGAATATCTAAGTATTTGTGAAGAACTGGATCCACAGACAGGAAACAGATTCAAGGACAGCCCCTGTTCTAGATGTTGGGGGATCTGCATGAAGACCAAGCTGCACATCGGCTACACATGTGCAGGGGGACTAGCACTACCCATGCTAGCTCTTTGGTTGGTGGTTCAGTCCTCTGGATCCCCCAAGTGTCCAGGTCAGTCTTTCTATGGCATCACTATCCTCTTCGTGTCCCTCAGCCCTTCCCACAACTCTACCATGCAAGTCAAAATGACTCAGAGTTTCACCCTTAGACCCATCAGAATGACTAAGATCAAAGACTCAGAGAAAATTCTCTAAACTCCACCTAATGTTTGGTGTTTGCTCTCTACATATATTTCCATTGACTTCTGAGTGGAGTCTCTCAGAGGAGAGTTATGCTAGGGTTCTGTTCAACCAGAACAGAATATCCTTAATAATGTCAGGGATTGGCTTTTGCCCCTGAGATGGATCGCAGTTTTGGCTGGTTATTGGTTAGCTACTCCTTCTATCTCTGTTCCATACTTGACCCTACACAACTTGCAAGCAGGAAACATTTTGGGTTCGAGATTTTGGGGACAGGTTGCTATCTTATCTCTGTACTAGGAGTCTTGTCTGTCTTCAGGAGGTAGTCTCTTTGGGGTCCATATCCCCACTGTTCGCAGTCTCAGATACAGTGAGCCCCATAGAGTCCTTGGGATCTCCTCCAGTCTCTGGTCTCTAGGAAATTCTGGAGATTCCCTCGCTCCCCTGCAAATTTTCTTTCTCTCTTCATATACCTGATCTGCCCTGCCCTGTTCTCCTCCCAATCAGCTCTCTCATCCAGTACCCTCCCTCTTCCATCTCCAATATCTTCTTTATTTTGCCCTTTGAAAAAGATTCAGTCATAATCCCTTCGACCTTATTTGTTACTTTGTTACTTTAGATCTGTGGGTTGTAGCAAGTTTATCCTGTACTTTATGGTTAACATCCAGTTATCCGTGAGTACATACCAAGCATGTCCTTTTACATTGTACCTTATTTAGGATGATACTTTCTAGTTCCATCCACTTTGCTGCAAAACTCATGAYGTCCTTGTTTTTAAGAGCTCAATACTATTCCAGTATGTAAATTGACAACATAATTTTTATCAGTTCTCCAGTTGAGTATCTAGACATCTGAGTATGTCCAGTTTCTAGCTATTCTGAATAAGGCTGCTAAGAACATAGTTGAGCAAGTGTCCTTGTAGTATGGAAGAACTTCATCAGATATATGCCTATGGATGGTATAGATCAAGCATTAAAATCCACAATTAACAAATGGGGCCTCAATGAAGCTTTAAAACTTGAGAAAGGTTAAGGAAACTAACCTGTCATCTTGTTATTTGAGTTGTAAATAAAATACCTGTCTTGTGTATCTTTAAATGGGCCAGCTAGAATTTTTAATTCTTCTAAAATTTCAAATGTATTTGTCAGTTCGCTTAAGGAAACTGGATCCCAGGCTATGTGTTGGCTAATAATATATGGAGGCTTGTAAAGTCTTAGAAAGTCTTATGAATATTATAGTAAAATAAGCAGCTGCGCTGTCGGGCTCTCAGCCACATCCAGAGCCGAGAGAACCCGGTCTCCGCCATCTTGCCTCAGCTCAGAGCTGCAAGCGGTCGCCACCTGAGCG
>BDUI01003233.1:76141-100291 GCA_002335545.1 Apodemus speciosus | reverse complement strand
AATGATAAAAGATTATATTTATAAAATTTTAATAGTCTATTTTGTCTCTGTGTACATAATCTGATATTCAACATGTTTTTATTTAATAGCAGTTTTATAAATTTTTATTACTCTGCCAGTGCTTTCTTAATATATAAAAATATCACTTGTTGGTATAACCAGTAAGCTGAATTTCAGTGTCTGTGATTCCTAAAACTGTTATTTTTCCTCCCTTTTTATGAAGTTAGCATTTCCTTTATATGAAAAGCAAAGACTGAAAACAAAATGAAATTACAGATCAACTTCTCTGATAAATTCAGAAACATAAATTCTCAGTGATATACATGCTAACTGAATTTAAGAATATATCAAACGGACATTTATCATGATAAGGATTATTACAAAAATTCATAGTTTGTCCAATATATAAATCAATAAATACCATAAATACACAAACTTGTTCAAGGTCAGAAATAATGCAGAAATTATGTGCTCATTTTAATGGAGACAAAGAGGCTTTAACAAAATACATCCCTTTATGTCATAAAGTCCTGAAGAAACTCAAAATAGAAGGATGAACAGAACTCAGCACAGTAAGGCTCATGTATGACAAACATTTCAACCTCATGCTAAATAGGGGGAAAGCATGAAGCATCTCCCCTCATAGGGAATGAGACAAGGGTGTGCATTGTCTCTAGATTTAGTATAGAGGTGGAAATCTTGGCTAGAGCAGCAAGACAGGATTAGATGAAACCAAAAGTAATACAAGCAAGAAAGAAAGCAGCCAAGCCAGCTCTTTCTGCAGGTGGCACGATTTTACATGTAGATCATCCTAAAAGCATCCACTGACCAAAAACTCTTAGAGCAAAGTGTCAGGGTACAAAATTAATATGTACAAATCATTAGCCTACTAATAACAATAAGACTGAAAAAAGAAATCAAGGAAGGCATTTTAATCACAAGAGTTTCCAAAAAAAAAAAAAAAAAAAAAAAAAAAAAAAAAAAAAAAAAAAACCCAAAACTACAACAAAAACAACAAAACCCAGCAACAACCAAACAAATGCATGAGCCTAACTCAGGTGTGAACGACATCTATAACAAGTTTAAAATGCTGAAGAAATAATTTAAGGAAGATATTAGAAGATGGAAAGTTCTCCCATAGTCACTGATTAGAGAACCAATTATTATGAAAATCGTTTGTCTGTCTATGTCTGTCTGTCTGTCTGTCTGTCTGTCTGTCTGTCTGTCTGTCTGTCTGTTTTAACAAAGGCGATCTATTGATATGCTATAATCCCCATAAAAATTCCAGTTTTATTCTTTATAGAAATATAAAAAATGATCTTAAAATTCATATACACCCAAGAGACACTGGATAACCAAAGCAATCCTCAATGCAAAGAAAACTACTAAAGATACCACCATACTTGATTCCAAGTTATAATACAGATCTTTTAAAAGTGTGATATTTGTCCGAGTGTAGGGGAATTCCAGTGAGAGCAGGGGGGTTGGTAAGCAGGGTGTGGGGAAATGGGACAGGGGCTCCTCAGGGGGTTAATGAGGAAACAGGACACCATCTTATTATTTATGAGTGTAATTTATTTCAATTTACTCACAATCTAATATTTATATTGAAAATTAATTTTTAAAGATAAGGCATGGTATATAGAAATGAAACTGAACTGAAAATTTTCACTCGATTTGATTTCTATTTTATGTAATTTTATCTTAGTTAACTAAATTTAAAATATTAAATAAAGTTGTATACTTCATGCAAAGTTTCAACTCGAATTTTGACATTAATATCCCTAACTTCTCATTCACTAATTCTTCTTAGAGAATGGTCAGATATTAATTTAATTAATGTATCACTTGACTTCTTAATATCATAAGTTAGAGTTAACATCCAAATTCTAAATGTCGGTCCAATAGACAGCTCATTTTACTTTGTAATTTATTGATGCCAATAGGCTGTGATCTCTTAAACATGTTAGAGTGTTTTATGATCATAAAAATTAATTCAGCTAGATGTAGTAGCCTTTCTCTGAAATCATCTCATAACATAATAAAATATGCCTCAACCTCTGTACTTTATAACCTATGCTTTCTGTTCATGACATATAGTATCCATTTTGGCCTCTCTCATGATTATTCCAATTTCTAAAGTCATTTTATACAATTGTACCATTTTATCTTTTACTGCTATTATTTTATTACAACTGTTTCCCTTATAAACTTTTATAGATTGAAAATATAGAAAAATTCACACGCACATACAACATGCACAATTAAATGACGGGATTCTCTGAATTCACATAAAACACATACATGACAGGTATTACTAGGCACAGCAAAAAGACACAGGATTAGATGTCTATTCTATCACGGTTTTAAAATGGCATGTAATTCCTCACTTACCATTAATACTGAAACACACAGGTATTATAGATATTAGTTATCTATACTACTCATAAATAAATACAATACAGTAATATACAATATTATACAATATTAATTATACACAATAATATATAATACACAATACACAATAATATACAATAAATAAAAAATTGCTTTCACTAATGTCCTACAAGGCCATTCTCTGCTACATTTGCAGCTGGAGCCATGGGTCCCTCCGTGCATACTCTTTGTTAGTGGTTTAGTCCCTGTGAGCTCTGGGGGGCCTGGTTGGTTGATATTGTTGTTCCTCCTAAGGATTTGCAAACCCCTTCAGCTTCTTCAAGCTCCTCCATTCAGGACCCTGTGCTTAGTCCAATGGCTGGCTATGAGTACCTCTGTATTTGTCAGGCACTGGCCCCTCAGGAGACAGCTATATCAGGTTCCTGTCAGCAAGCACTTAACAAGTCTCCAAAATAGTGTCTGGGTTTGGTGACTGTAAATGGGATGGATCTCCAGGCGGGGCAGTCTCTTGATGGTCTCCTTCAGTCTCTGCTCCACAATTTGTCCCTAGAGCCCCTTGGTCCTATGAAGGCTCAATGCCCCAATGTAGGGGAATGCCAGAACAGGGATGTGGGAGTCAGTGGGTTGGTAAGCAGAGGGAGGGCAGATAGGATAGGGGGTTTTCAGAGGGGAAACAAAGAAAGGGGATAATATTTGAAATATAAATAACGAAAATATCTAATAAAACAAATGGAAAAAAGGAAAATGTTTTCAAAGACACAGCAGACAAGATATACTACAGATATTTAGGTGTGCTTTCAAATGTGTATGTGCATAAAAAAAGCCACACAATCTATTATAGTACTAGGATTATATTTCTGTGTATGCTCTGGTCTTATCATTTCAGAAAACAAGTCACGTTATTTCTACTCATTGGAAATATTTCAAAAGAATAATTATTGCTTTTGAGATTTTCTATGCCTGCCATGACCTCATGATATTATATGAACAATTATTCATTGATTTTCAGTATTCTAAGTACATTATTACAGAGCTTCTCATTAATAAGAATTATTTTCTTCATAATCATAAATCTTGATATTTTATATTAATAAACTCTCATTATTTGTCTAAAATAATTTTAGCTTATTATTCATGTTCAAGTGTAAATGCCTTTTATACCCCTAAAACAACTCCATAAATATACTGAATCTGCATTTCAAAGTATTATTAAAAAGAATTGTAAGAGATATTACCTAAAGTATATTCTTGGTCACGTTTGCATAGAAATTACACCTAGTTGTATTTGTCTGCTGCCATTCAGGTTTCTATAAGTTGTTTCCTCATTGGTTTGCAAATTGAGAAAGTATGATTTTCACTAATCATTAGTAGAAGATAGACCTTAGGTACTCCATTTGAATTTCAAATGGCGTGAGCATGTGTATGTTGAAGCTTGGTATTTGTTATCTACTGGAATGCTAAGTGCAAGTCCCTTGAAGGTTGTTGTCCAGGAGAAAAGATATAGCACATAGACCTTGACCCCAAGTTATTTCTAATTGGTAAATAAAGATTCCAACAGCCAACAGTTGGGCAGAAGAGACATAGGTGGGTACACAAGAAAGAAGAAGGTGAAGCAGGGTGAAGGAGAAGCTGTCATGGGTTAGGAGTCAAGAGAACATGGCCCTGGGGGCTGGCCATTTGGAGAGCAGTTATCCAGATGAAACACAGTAAGTAGCAAATAATAATTTGGTGTTATCAATAGGAAAGTAGATTATAACGACATAGAGGTTAGGTTGCTGTCCAGCTCTTGTACTGTTTAAAACATATTAAAAATATAAAGGTTGTACATGTTTTTTGTCTAGGAATGAAGTGATCTAAGGATAGAAACACAGTGTCAGGATTAAATATTTTTTCTTTCAGTTTCTTTTGCATTCCCAATATTATTGATTATTTTATTTATTTACATTTTAAATGTTATTGCCCTTCCAGTTTTCCCTTTCTCATAGCCCTATCCCATTTCCCTTTCCCCTGCTTCAGTGAGGGAGTCCCTGCCCCCAACCACTTATGCATTCCTACCCTAGCATTCCCCTATGCTGGAGCATCTAGTTTCCACAGGACCAAAGCCACACCCCCAACTGATGGCAGACAATGCCATCCTCTGCTACATATGCAGCAGGAGTCATGGGTCCCTCCATGTGTACTCCTTGGTTTGTGGTTTAGACCCTGGGAGCTCTAGTGGGGTTGCTTGGTTGATATTGTTGTTCTTCCAATGGTGTTGCAAATTCCTTCACCTCCTTCTGTCCTTTCCTTAACTCTTCCATTGTTGTCTCCCTGTTCTGTCTGATGGTTAGCTACAGGCATCCTGCCTCTGTATTTGTCAGGATCTGGCAGGATCTGGTATCGGGACAGCCATACCAGGCTCCTGTCAGCTAGTACTTCTTGGCACCAGCAATAGTGTCTGGGTTTGGCATCAGCAGATATGATGGATCCCTAAGTGGGGCAGTCTCTGGATGGCTTTTGCCTCAGTCTGTGTGCCACTCTGTCTCTGCATTTCATTTGGATAGGAACAATTCTGTGTTAATATTTTTGAGATTGGTGGGTGACCCCATCTCTCAGCTGGGGATCTGTGCCTAACCTCTGGATATGATCTCTACAGGTTCTATCTCCCCTTTGTTGGGTATTTTAGCTATTTTCCTCCCTGTTAGGTCCTGGGAGCCACTTGCTTTCCTGGCATCTGAGATGTTCTTGTGGGTGATCCCAGTTCCCCATTCCCCCACTGCTACACACCTCTGTTAAATTTCCCGAACCTCTGTACTTCTCCCACACCAGATTAAATATTTTCTACATGTGTATTTGTGTGTGTATGTATGTGTGTGTGTGTATATATAATACTTAGAATAAATGGCTAGTAAGTGATATTTGTCAAACATGTGAATAATAATATTTTCCTGCTTCAGTTAGATAGGCATTGGGTTTTGAAAAATGAGGAATGACATAATAGCAGGTTTCTACTCCAAACACCTTTTCAAATAATTTGGAGACAAAAGAGATGTGCTCCATTTATATCGGTTACCAACAAAAGCACACTAGCAAGTACTCTTGAGATAAATGTTGAATTAGAGATGAAGAAAATAGTAGTGCTGAAAGAGCAGTTGTGAGATTAGAAATCCAAAAATATAACACCATCCCATTTTCCCATACTGCTGGAAAAATGGAGCATCAACGTACTTGGTTTATGGGATGACCAGAGCAAGAGCCAAAGGGCTTTAGGATGAAACTGGGAATTAAGTAGTAGAGTAGATTCTTGTTGCCTTTCTTCTATGACCTCACAAAGTTGTCATGGCAAAGGGCAGTGAAAGATATACCCTAAAATTTTCCTTATAATCAACTTAGTTTTTTTCTAATATCCTGCTACTCATTTTGATGGAGGACAATTCAACAGAGAAAGCAAATTTATGTGTACTTTAGCACAGAAATGAAGAAGAAACTGTTTAAATGCATTCTAGGCTCTGTTGAGTAGGTCTTCCCCTGAAATATGGCAATACTTCTTTTAAAAAACTTTTTGTTCTTTGAAATATTTGTTACTTATATGTTGCAGATAGCCCTGGGGCTGCTTGCATTCTAATGCTAATTCTACTCTCCTGGTAGGCGCTTCAAACAAGGAATGTGCCAGTACTCAGGTGATTTCTTGTGAAACTTCTCCCTACCTTAATTTGTAAACTGAAGGCTAGAACTGGTTGATTGGTCAGAAGAAGGGAAGGCAGAGCTGAAAGTTTAGGAGAGAAGAGGAAGAGGGGAGAAAAGATGACAGATCAGGAGGTGGAAGGAAAGTGGAGCAGAAGCACATGGCCTGGAGAAACAGCAAGTTCTAAGGGATCTCATAGATGGTGAAGATGGTAGTGTAGTGGTAGATCTGCCCAATCTAGGCGCACAGCTTGTATTCATATTAACTGAGTTGTGTTTTCTTTGCCTGGACTTATTTGGGTTGGAGATTTAACACAACACTTACAACATATATCTTATCCAATTCAACCTTTCATCTATCCTGATACCCTACTGTTACTCATTATCACATGACTCAACATTTATGGTCTTAATTTTTACAACCCACTGAGTTCCAGTTGGTTCTACAATCGTACACATGTTAGCAGGCCAATCCTTCTGAACATTCTAAGAGCAGCCACATTAAAAAGAAACAAACACAACATAACAACAAGAATAAAACAAATAAAAATAATACCTCTTTCTCTAGCCATCAGCTTCCAGACTATTTTCTAGAAGTAAGACCTCATGATTTTTCCACCTATACATTCAGAAATGAGAACCAACATGACAGTGTACATTTCTTGTGTAGGGAACCAGAGATGCTATGAATTCATGAGTGCAATTAGCTGTTCATATATAAAAGACTCTTTTATAGCACTTCTCCCTGTCGTGTGACTTTTCCAGTCTCTCTGTCTCGCTCTTCAATTATGTTCGTTGAATCTTTATGTGAAAAGAGATTGATACAGGATTGAGTATTTTACAGCCTTATGTTCTTAGCACATTGGTCACTTAGGAGTCTCTCTACTATTACCCACTGGAAAATATGAGATTCTCTGAACAAGGTTGACCACAGAGCTTATATATCTATAAGGATAAATGTTCTTAAGGATGTTTAACAACATGTCCACTTACCAAAACAACAATTTTAGTTTTTGACTATAGCCTGTAACTTATTTAAGGATGGGTATTTCATAGTACAATGCATGAATTTCCTTTTATGAAGCATACCTCACATCAGCCAGAAAAGAAATTAGTTATCTACATAACAACAAGCCATCTATTAAACGAATTAGTATGAGTTAATTTATGGCTTATAATGTCCACCACTGCATAACATCATTAATGGCTTTTCTTTTCTGGCAGACTTCATAGAAATTTCTAGCACTGTGAAATCTAGAAAACAAATAGGAAACATTTAAATCAGGTCAAGTTAGATTTCTACATGCCTCATAATCAGAATTTGTTGTCTTCAGCAATAGTGTCACTTAAATAAAATGAGAAATATAAACAATTAGTAATTACTAATTATTTAAATACTAGTTTTACATAAAGAATAAGTAAAATATTAAAAGCAAGATGATCTATAAATATGGATATGCTAATTTTTCTTACAAATAAATTGATTAGTTGATTTCATTTAGTATATTTCTATTTATTCATTCAATCAATCTATTAAAGCAATTGTTCAATGTTGTAATTTATACACATGGAATAAGAGGTATCAATAATGTGCTCAATCCTGTACTTAGGAAAAAATAAAATAGTTGTTTTGGGATTTGAAATGACCAACAGGAAGGTTTTGTTATGAGGACACGCTGAAAATGACAAAATAAATGACTTAAACATTTCTCTTATGTCAAAACAAAACAAAACAAACAATTCAACTAACAACACAAAAAACAACAAAAAAAGACAAATATAAAACCCCTTATTCCTGCCCAATTTCCTTTTCAAAAGATCTGATTCCACACATATTGGCAGTGATAACAGAGCTAGAGATGTCCACAAAAAGAAAAACATTGTTTGTTTGTGTGTGCGCATGTGTGTGTTTTCTATAAACAGTATGAGGCTTGTTGCTTAAGAATAGAAATAAAATAAATATAAAAGAAAATGATGATATGCACATAATTTATAGAAAGGTGAGTTCAAGGTGGACTATTGGAAAATAACTGACATACATGATAAATGGATGATATATGTTCTTGGTTCACATATTAGTTGAATTTAGCTAATCTGACAAACACAGCTTTGGCAGAAGTTCAGGTATTTGAAGTTATGTTGTTTATACCAGAATGCAACTAAGATGAAATCAGTAAATAACTCCACAGGAATGAATTACATCTTAGCATGTGCCATAAACACAATTACAGTAAATGAGCATGCCAAATATTAAGAGAATGTTAGTGTCTAATGGGAACTCTAGACACACTCTTCTTTGGACTCCATGTTTAAGATTAAATGTGGATGGCAAAATGTGATGACCTGATCAATTTGCTTGTTCACTGAAGGAAAGTTTCTATCTTAGAAATTAGCTTTCAGTGCTTCACACTGTTTAACACAGTATAGAATTTTATAAGGATTCATTTAATTTTCTCAGTCTCTGTTCTAAATTCACATAGAACACAGACAAATGATTAGATTTGTGTTTACAATGTCATGATATTTGGCTGGGAATCTGTGGTGACTCAGTGTCACTTTTGCAATCCATATTTAACAGTAGGAGTTTTAAATTGTTTATCTGACTTCTGATGCTAGATATTTTCTGCATCCTTGGTTAAAATATTTAGCTAAAGAACCCAAAAGTGTGGCTTCTGTGAGTGTACTGGGCTTCTTGTCAGATACACTGCCTGTTAATACATGATTCAGAGAGCTATAACCCTAAACATAACCCTGTATTTATAATGGGGGGATTGTTGAATATCTCATCATTTTGTATGTGAAAGTCTGTTCCCAAGTATTCATACTGAGTCTCGCATGAGTTTGTTGGCCACAGAGTTCACATAATAGTATGATGAAAAATCTGTTCCTAAACTCATCTGGCTGGACTCTGACCTCATTTTCTGCTTTTTGATGAAGGCTGCTGTCATCTCTTAGAGAAAAGCACACTGCCAAATTCATGCTTTCTTGCACATCTTCTGCCAGGCCCTCATAATATAAAGTTAGGAAGAGAATGACTCACTAAAATATGCTCCTTGCTAGAAGAAGACTCTTTAATATTTTATTTCTGTTATCTACATAAATTTCTAGTTATTAAACCTTCTAGTAGGCCATGTCAATAGTTAATTAATTGCCAATGGTAAGTATGTTTATGTGCAGCCTAACAAGTTCCTTTTACATATGACATGGCATTGCAACATAAACTGTGTTGATATAAAGATTTAAGTGATAGATTTCTTTTAAAAATATACAAAATTTTATATGCATTAACTTTGATAATGACTTTAATGCCCAGTTACAGTTTTTCTGATATATTTTCTGGTTATAACTGATATGCTGAATAGTGCAGCTACATTCTAAGAGGGTATTGATCTCAATTCTGACAGGAGTCAAAATTTGGATGAAATGTTTTAAAACAATATTGCTTGTTTAATCAATTCTATCTAAACTATTTAGAACAATTCTATCAAATATATAAGTGCAATTTCTGATCAAATAAATTATAGTCTATAAGAACCGTCTATACCTCTGTGGGAAATTTATCTGGATTCTTTACATTCTAATTTGTTATCAAGAAACACTTCCTGAAGGAAATATTCATGGTGACAGGTAAAATACAAGTTAATGTTGTTATGCAAATAGAAAAGAATTGTAAGAGACAAGAGATGGAGATGGAGGATCTTCAGTATCTTAGGTTGGAGGCAAAATAAAGTATTTTTTTTAGGGAAAAAAGGAGTGTTAGAAAATGCTGAATTTAAAAATCCCTTTCAAAATTCCTCCTTCAATACTGCTATAAACATTCCTATCTGCTGCTATATTATGTTACGTGCTATGGAAAATTTTCATATGTAATTAAGAGCCCTTAGCGTGTAACATTATATTGATCAAAAAGTAGATATCATGGATATGTTTGACAAAATTAAAGGCTTAACTACTCAGAGACTTATTTGGGAAATAGCAAAATAAAATATGTTGAGTGATCTTCCAGAAATTGAACACTTGGGGCTGGAGAGATGGCTCAGTGGTTAAGAGCACTGACTGCTCTTCCAGACGTCCTGAGTTCAATTCCCAGCAACCACATGGTGGCTCGTGACCATCAATAACAAGATCTGATGCCCTCCTCTGGAGTGCCTGAGGAGAGCTGCAGTGTACTTACATATAATAAATAAATAAATCTTTAAAAAAAGAAATTGAAAACTTATATCATATTCCATCCAATCTCTCAGGAACCCTTTCAGAAAAGGAGAGAGAAGTATGTCAATACCAGAAGAAGGCAGGGACTAGACAGAAATAGTTGTTTTTTTCTGGACACCAAAACTAAAACAAAACAGAACAGAACAAAACAAACAACAACCATCTCTATTCATGGACTCATAACAACAGTGCTTGTCTGCATAAGACTTGTATGAGATTTCTCCAGTAACAATACTACAATTGAATAGGAACAGTTCCTGAGTCCCTACCCTCAAGCAAGAAGGTATGAACAGATAATGGCTTGAAGGGGGAAGAGAATCAGTTTTCTCTGAGGGAGTGGCCCCTAGAAGTTTGATTAATTTTTATTGAATGGACCCACAACCATGTGTATATGGGCCCCACATCAATGAAAACTCTAAGCTATCAGAAAAAGGGTTTACTTTACTTCCCATAAAGTAGGGAAGGCATGATGATGGAGGGAAGATCTGGGTATAATTGGGGGTGAATAGGATCTAAATGCTTCCTGCATATTTTTTGAAATTTTTARAAATAATAAAAATTACTGTATCATAAATGRGCCAAACAAGAGAAATGAAATGGATGGAGTTTGTTCTGAAAGAATATAGAGGAGTTGGATGAAGGAGGTGAGGATATGTATGATTATATTTCCTTGTACACAGAGAGAACTTTCAAGAGTACTGGATTTTTAATAAAAAGGCTATCTAAACTGTTTTAACTTAACAAGTCTTAAAACCCCAGATATTTACCTTGCAGACCTTTAATTGCATTATATAGAGCAGAATGGAAGCCAATGGAACTACAAAACAATAAAATAAAGTAAATAAAACTAACTATAGATTCTAACAGAAACTGTTCCCTATAAGAGTTCATCACTTTAATCATTAAAAGTTTGGGGGAAGAGAAAATCTCCATGGTGTAATGAATAAAAAAAAATTATAATGAAGAGAATTACTTTTTAAAAAATTCCTTTTACAATGTGAATGATTTCAACATAGTATGATCTTAAGACACTTAATCAATGTCTTAACAGATGGGACATAGACCTGCAGCTTAAATATTAGTGAGAAATTGTGTATTTCTGTGCCTATGCATCTCTCCATGGTCTCTGCAAACATTATTATCTTGTGGGGAGAAGATGTTCTGATGTTGCAAGAGCATAGCTCAATAATTAAGTAGGCTTCCTCAAACATCAGCATCTTCATTCTGCCCACATGTTACTAGATCATCCAGGTCATAGCATCACTAGTGTTTTCTCTGGCTCCTGTGGTGAGCCAGTGTATTCTAAAGCACAGTGATGAACTCCTTGACATTATCATTGTGCGGTTTCATTGAGAACTTCTCTATTACTATTTGTTAAGCCAGAAATTAATTAGTTATGGACTTTATAATTAATTCCTGCCTTGCTGTTAATTTCCATGTATGCCCATTCAGAAATAATTACCTTAGTCTTTAATTTGTTAACTTCTTATATTTTTCTTAGGATCAGATTGATATTTGTCTTTAAATTTTGCTTTATTTTTCTCACAACAATTCCAATTTTCACTCCTCTATAACAGGTTATATTATCCTATTTTATATAATCAAATTATATACCAAGGATGACATTATATGCCAAGGATAACATCATGGTGTCTCAGTAAATCACATGCTCAACAAACAAGCACAAGGTTTTAGGTTCACAGCATTCACTTGAAGATGCAGAGTATGACAGTGTATATTTGTAATCCTGAGTTAGGCAGATAGTTAGAGGCAACAGATTTCTGGAGCTTCCTGGTGAGCCAACCTACCTAAATTCATAATACTTTCAATAAAAGGAAATCCGTTTCTCGTTAGTTTTCTCTTATTTTGTTTGTTTTTTATCTATCATTCTGTTATTTGCACTATGTAGATTTGCACTAAGTTCTAAGTAAAGTGACTTAAAATTCATTGCCACTTCTTGACCACACTACAGAAATCCAAGGTAAAGGGCTCTTACGGCCAAATTGAATCCTCCTCATTGAAATTTAGTAATGCATTGATTTGTAAAAACAAAGTAAAAATAATAATAAAAGTCCTTTATAAATGAGTGTTTTCATTTATAAACTGGAGCCACTGTGTTTTCTTCCATCTTGGAGATGTTATTAGCATATCACCACCCCTGTTAATGCTGGAACAACTACCACCAAGTGGAATGGTGTGCACAACCATTTTACTTTACTGATCTCTGATTACAAAACACGTTTTCCATGATTTGGAAGTAGAATTGTTAATTATTGTCATTTCTAAAACCACATTCTGTCCTTTGTGCAATATATTCCTGATGAGATTCTTCAATTTTTATAAAAAGGAGCCTTCATTTTAATGTTATTTAAACAAACAAAAAAAGATGAGAAACTAGCTATATTTAATACTTTCTACAGTAGCAAAGGTCTAGCAGTCATCAAACTCTTCCATTGCCAGAAGCTGGGAACAAACTAGATGTCCTTCAATGGAAGAATTGATACAGAAAATGTGGTACATTTACACAATGGAGTACTACTTAGATATTAAAAACAAAGACTTCGTGAAATTCTTAGTCAAATAGATGGAACTATAAAATATCATCCTGAGTGAAGTAACCCAGTCTCAAAAGAACACACATGGTATATACTCACTGATAAATGGACATTAGGAAAAAAACCTTGGAATACCCATGATCCAACTCACAGACCATATGATGCTCAAGAAAGAAGAAATAGTACATCCATTAGTCCTACTTAGAAGAGGAACAAAATAWTCACTAATCACAGGAGGTACATGGAGAGAGAGACTTTGAGAGGGAGAGAGGAAGAAAAGGAGAAAAAAGGGGACAGGAACAGGTATGAGAGGAGACAGGGGAGATGTACAGGAAATTGGACAGAGGTATGTAGCAGTGGGGGAATGGGTAACTGGAGGTAGACATCAGAAAGTTCCAAATGCCAAGAAAGCAAGTGTCTCTCATTACCCAATAGGGATGACATTAACTGAAATACCCACTAAAGGGGAGAGAGAACCTGTAGAGACCATATCCAGAGGTTAGGCACTGCCCCTACTTGAGGGATTGGGCCACCCACCCATCTCAAAAAAATTTTAACCTAGAATTGCTTCTGTCTAAAGGAAATGGAGGGACAAAGAATGGAGAAGAGACTGAAGGAAAGGCCATTCAGAGACTGCCCCACCTGGGGATCCATCTCATATGCAGACACCAAACCCAGACATTATTGCTGATGCCAAGAAATGGTTGCTGACTGGAGCCTGATATGGATGTCTTTTGAGATGCTCTGCCAGAGCCTTACTGATACAGATGTAGAGGCTTGCAGCCAACCATCAGACTGAGCACTGGGACCCAAATGGAGGAGTTAGAGAAAGGACTAATGGAGCTGATGGGTTTTGCAACCCCGTAGGAATAACAATATCAACCAGCCAGACCTCCCCAGAGCTCCCAGGAACTAAACCACCAACCAAAGAATACACATGGAAGGACCCATGACTGCATATGATGTAGCAGAGGATGGGCTTATCTGGCATTGTAGGGAGGGAGGCCCTTGACCCTTTGAAGGCTTAAGGCCCCAGCATAGGGGAATGTTAGGGCTGTGATGCAGGAGTGGGTAGATGAGTGGGAGCACCCTCATAGAAGCAGGGGAGGGGGATGGGGCAGGGCTTTTGTGCATGGGAAACCTAGAAGGATGATAACATTTGAAATGTAAGATAATTAAATAACCAATAATAAAAGGAAAAGAAAAATCCTCAAAGCATTTACTTTTCATTCTTGTTACTTTATTCAGTACTCTAGACTAAGGCAGCATTATCTATATGTATAATATATCAAGTCATCATCCTTGGCAGCATCACCCTAAACTTTTTATTCTGATTTTATGTTTACATACTACATTCTTTCCTGTAAAACCTTTACAATATCATGTTTATAATTGTATATATATATATGTGTGTGTGTGTGTGCTTATTCATATGCATATATTTTCATATATATATGTACATATATATGAAATGTAGATATATACCAACATACATGTCTCATTTCTTAACTCTGAGTCTAAAATTTGTTTACATTCTGTCACCTATCTTCACTTTATCTAAGCCAGAAGGCCGAGAAGTGATTCTGTCACCTATCTTAATGAATTATGTGTGATTCACTGAAAATTATTTAGTCATTTTTATAAAGAAGAATTGGGCCTTAAACTCCTGTTTAGATTATAATTCCCCATAGTTGGCTTATATATACAAGTTGTGTTTCCATGCAAATAAATTCTCTACATTCTTTGGCATTTGAACACAGATCATGGCTTTCTTCATGGGTGAAGCCATTTCTATAGCATTTGGTAAGATATAACACTGATTTTCCTTGCACTCCAGCTTACATACTAGGTTTGATTTTAGCCTTCCACAATACATTTTAATAGATTTATTTATATAGGCCACTTGAAGCAGAATTTGTGTATAGGTACTTATTTGGAGGTGATTCTAAAATTATGATATGGAATTTGGAAGAAAACACACTGTGATGTGACACTTCTTAATATATAGTTAGCAGTCCACTTCTGTAAGAATTTTATGGACCCCACAGGACAAGTGTCAAATTGTACAAGCGAATGGAAAAGGACGTTTCAGCATTGAATCAGTCTTCTTTGCATAATGGAGAAAGATTTCCCTAGAGCATCATTTCATATTATTTTTAACACCTATGGGTAGAATGTAATCAGCTGTACAGGAGAAAAAAACTAATCTCACGTTTTTATACCAGGAAGATTTTGGATATTACTTTCTTGTTTTCTTTCTTTTTTTCTTTCTCTCCATCTTTATTTTGTCTGTGTAAGTTAGTTAATTTATTTTTATTGAAAACATATCCTTCTCTCATACAGTACATCCAGACAACAGGTTAGCATCTCTGCACTCGTCTCAGATCCCCTCAACTATTTCTGCCCCAGAGCCACTCTGCTTTCATTTTCCTTTAGAAATTAGCAGGCCTCCAAGTAATGACATGCAGTCAGGACAAAAGAAGATACAATAAGACAGGAAAAAGCCCTCACATCCAAGCTTGACAAGGCAACCAAAAAAAGAGACAAACAAGTCCAATAACAGGCAAAAGAGTCAGAGAGCCATCTGTGCTCACTGTGAGGAGTCACAAAAACACCAGGCTAACAGGTATAACATATACACAGAGGTCTTATTACAGACACTTTCTTAGGTAATCCAGGGAATATTAAGTGATATGCAGATGAATTCTGATAATATAAACAATGGATTATATGCATATTATTACATACTAGGTTGGCCATATTGAATCTTTCTTATCATTAATCATATAAATTACCTAAATTTGTCCTGTTGTCTAGTAACTATAAATACCCTATAGACAAGGTCTCCTACTCTATTCTGAGTGTCACAAGGTGCTTGTTAGATTCTTAAACTTTACATTCAATCTGAATGAATATAAATGTTTCAATCCATATTTGTCAACTTCTAATCTCTGAGCTAGATGTCTTTTAGAAAAGACATGGTGTGGAATTTTGTGCATGAATTAGAGGAACAGAGAAAGTATGTCAGTAAAATTTTTCCACTTAGTAAAATAATTTTATGACTCCTTGATTTTGTGCTCTTGCATAGTCTTGTTCAGAAAAAAATCTGATACCATGTACCTTATAGAGCATGATGAAATGATATTATATGAAAGACTGAGAAATGAACAGGTTTCCTACATGTACATATTTGAAACAAATATTGTCTCCCTATTTCTCCCTAAAGCAATTCAAATGAAGTAAGGGGAGGGTAACAGAGTGGTAAGTAGACTGATGGATTTAGATGAATCACTAACAGGAGTAGAACTGGATCTTGTATCCATGATAACCCTATAATTTAGAAAGCTAATCTCACTAATGCTTCATTTAATCACTACTTATTTATGCTAACATTAGAACCAACTCATCTAAGCAGTATCCTAAGAAAAATGTCTTAATTGCAGAAGTCAGTAATACTTCTCTTAAAATATAATTATAAATTATACATTACCTTTCTTTTCAAATGTTCCCATCCTATGAAATACTTATTTTATTGTTATCCCTCTCTAGAAGAAATAAAAAATATTGTACTAATAATTGGATTCATCTCTCCATGTTTATTTCTCTATTATATATCCACAAATGTGTACAAATAAGAGAAAAGGCAGTTTTACAAACAGCCAGTATTTGTGCATTGGAAAATATATTTTATGTTTCATAAGTTTCCTTCAAATATGAATAATAAATGGAACTAAACTCTAATATTAAAAATAGTGATTTCAGATAAGTAAAATATGGTAGATATTATATTTTATGGGTATTAAATACTCTCAGATAATTAAATGTCAATTTTAATCAAATACCTTTATTCGTATCATTATCTTATCACAGAGATCAGGTTATACCGAAGCACAAGGGATAAATTTAATTCCTAATAAAATATCCCTTCTTCTGTTTTCTATTCCTTTTCCCAAATGTAACCAGAAATATAAAATGTAACCAGAATTACAAAATAACCTTATTTTTGTACTATGTCATTTATCTGGGTTTCCTAAATWATGTTTCCTTGTTTCTCTATCTCTTTTAAACAAATCATCCTCTAATTGTTAATGAAAGCAATATGAATGTTAATGAATTGTATATTTTGAAAATATTTTCACTAAATTATTGTCTCTCAGTCAATATATATATTATTCAGTAGTAGTCTGTGCAGGGACAATGAAAAGTCTTTTCTTTCTTTGTCTGTATTTATTTATTTTACATCCAAATAGCTTCCCCCTTCCATTTTCCTCCTCACAGAGTCCTTCCTTCCATCTCTCCTCTCATCATGTGAGAGGGGGAACACCTACCCTGGTAAATAAGGTCTGGAGGATTAGGAGCATCCTCTTTCACTGAGGCTAGACAAAGCAGTCCATTGGTGAATGGATTCCATAGATCGGCAGCAGCTTTAGGGACCACCCCAGCTCCAGTTATTGGGGAACCCACATGGAAACTGATCTGCTACATACGTGCAGGTGACCTCGGTCCAGCCCATGCATGCTATTTCCCTGGTGACTCACTCTCTGAGAATCTGCAAGGGTCCATATTATTAGACTTAGTTGGTCTTCCTGAGTTCTTATCCCCTTCTCTGCCTTCAACCCTTCCTGCAATTCTTTCATAATCCACCTACCAAATGCTGTCCGACAAGAAGAAAAGAGTGGACCCAGGTTCTGGAAAGGCCCAATGCAGCAGTGTAGGAGAATACTAGAACAGGGAAGTGGGAAGGGGTGAATAGGGGAACAGGGGGAGGGAAAAGACATATGGGACATTTGGGGGTGGGGAAACCAGGAAAAGGGAAATGAAATGTAAGTAAAGAATATATCCAATAATAATAATAATAAAGRGTCTACTAGCTCCTTCCACTGTTTGCCTATGGGTCTCTCCCTCAGTTTCAATTAGCTGCTGAATGGGGTATCTCAGAAAATAGCTATCTTAGGCTTCTGTCACAAACATAACAAGGAATCATTAATAGTGTAAGGGATCATTGCTTGTCCATGGAATGGATCTCAAGTTATGGTGGTTATTCATTGGCATTTCCCCCACTCTCTGTTCCATTTTTGTCCCTGCATTTATTTCTTTTTGACAGGACAAATTTTTGGTCCAAGGTTTGTGATTTGATTGCTCCACTGAATCACAAGGACATGTACTCCATCATATTCATAGAAGCTATATTTGTAGTAGACAAAAACTAAAAACAACACAGATATCCCTCAACCGAAGAATGAATACAGAAATGGCATATTATTATGATATTAAAAACAGGGACAATATGGATTTTGTAGTCCAAATATAGAAAATATCATCCTCAGTGAGGTAACACAGATCCGAAAGTACATGGATGGTATGTACTCACTGGTAAGTTGATATTAGCCATAAAGTACAGGATTCCCATGATAAACTCCAAAGACCCCCAAAAAAAGCCAAGAAAGAAGGAAGGACCACATGTAAGTGCTTGGATATCATTTAGAAGGGGGAATAAAATAATCACAGGAGGTATAGTGAAGGAGGCAGCTGAGGAGAAGATGTGATAGAGAGGGGGATGGGGGTACCAGGATTTGGTGTGAGAAGAAAAGGTCAGAGAGCTAGGAGAATGAATAGAAAGCTGCGGCTGTCAGGGTTGGAGATGAGGGAATCTTTAGGAAGTGGCAGAGATGGAGGAGGCTCCAGAGAGTCAATGTGGGTGGTCTTAGCTGAGATGCATAGCAATAGGGATATAGAACCTGAAGAGGCCACCTCTTCTAACCAGGCAGAAGCCCCTGAAGAGGCCACCTCCTTCAGACAGGCAATACCCCAGTGGAGGGTAACGGCTCATTTCATCTCTTAAAATGTGGAGTCTGTTTCCTGACTGCTTTATTCTAGAAATGGATCCTGAGGGGCACTGTGAGAAAAGGAACAGTATCCATATTTATATATGAATCTTGAGAATACTTGAATAATTTTTTTTTTTTTTTGAGATGGGATTTCTCTGTGTAGCCCTGGCCATCCTGGAACTCACTTTTGTAAACCAGGCTGGCTTTAAACTCAGAAATCCACCTGGCTCTGCCTCCCAATTGCTGGGATTAAAAGTGTGCACCACCACTGCCCTGCTTGAATAAATATTTTTAACTGAGAACTCTGAATCTGCTCTTTAACACRCCAATTTGCCTAGCCTTCTCTAGAATTAGTAAGTGAAGAACTACTTAAATATATTCTATGGAAGGAATCATAATGCAGATAATGCTGTGCTTATCCTTTGTTGTTTTTATTTGAATATGTGATGAAACTAACCAGACATATGAGAAGCCATCTAGTTGAATCTAAGTCAGCAGATTTATAAACATCATGAATTACAGGGTAAGCATGATATCTTATGTGCCAGATGCAATCTGAGGCATACATTTTGTGAGTATGTTAGAGTTTTACTCATGATTGATTTACATTATATGACATAGTTGAACTTAAGGTAGTTTATCTGGGTCCACTTCATCTAATTAATCATAAGCCTTCAATAAGTTCTCTCTGGTAATTCTTAGATCAGAATGTTAGAGATTTTGGAAAAAGAGATGATTTAGTTCCAAAATAGTTAAACATGGCTAAGCCAGAGTGACTTAGCAAAATTGTAGAGCCACATCTAGGATCTATTGTTTGGTATTGAATGCCTACAAAGTCGAGAGACAGCTTGATCTTGCAGCCCCTAAAGGTCGAATTCAATCAACATCTAGGGTATAAATACTGGCCTACTTACACTCAGAGATAAGGACATACCAGACAGTTATGTTTTAAAGTGTCATGAGATCCTGACTAGAGATTCAATATATTGGACTCTTGGCAGACACATATCAGACACACACAAATGTACATACAGAGATACACACACACACACACACACACACACACACACACACACACACACATACACACACACAAATGCTATTTTTATTTTAAGTAATTAAATATCTTACTATTTCCAATTGATTTCTTTGTTAAATAGTATAGGAAAAGATGGTATGCTGAAAATAGATTCTGTAAGATAACATTTGGTAGATGGTCTGCTATGGAGTGAACTAGATCTGAGCTATTTTTCTGGTATATAATTATATTTTCTATAAACAATGTATTTTAATACGTCCATGAAGTCGTATCCCCTGCACTTTTCTTTCAATGATGTGAATGTACTTCCATTTGGAGTTTGTGCCTTTTTAAATCATAACAAAACCAAAAATAATTACAACGCTTAATAGTGGTAGAAATGGCAAATTGTTAAGCTATGTTTTATGTTTTTCTTTTGAATCTTGAAGGGTTCTCTGAAAGTTACCATAGTAACAGCCATTTTAGAACAAAGATTAGGTCACTTGTAAAAATTCAAGTTTTTTATTCGAATATCTGACTCATACCCCATCAGCATTCATCATTTGTCTTTACAGTATTTGCTTTAGACAACAAGTTAACAATAGAAAATGACCAATAAAAATTTTGTGAATAATTGGAGAGTATTTCACAAAGAAAAATTAAATATTCTGTAAAAATAATAGATCTTGACATTTCTTCAGAAATTATTCAGCTAATTGTGTAACTGGTATAATAGAAAGAAAATTAAAACTAATAACTTTAGTTTATTCATGTCATTTGGCTTAGACTAATCCAACTAATCTGAACGCTAGGAGACCCAATGATAGGAATATATTTGACAAGGGTCATTAAGTTGACTATAAAATACTTCCTCCACTATGTACCTAGATTTATTTAAAGACGTACTCAGGAGCGGATAATATACAGAAAAATAACATACAACATGAAATATACAACTAAGAAGAAAACCCAAGAGTAAATTAAAAGTAAAGTGTAAAAAAGAAGATGTAAAATATATAGAGAATTCTAAGAAAGATTAAATATTACTTACAATTTTTAGGTAACAGTTCTTACAAAAATAGATTCCTTGTATTATCTAAGTCAAAATGGTAATTCTTTTTGTACTAGCTTCTATTATTTATCCTCCTATCCTGGCAGTATTTTTTAAGTCTGTCTTTCAATATGATACAGTATTTCAAAGTTACTGTTGTAAAGTTTCATAAAAAAATTTGTTACAAAAATTCCATGTGTAGAAGTTTTATTTATCTAATTATAACTGAAAATTCAACCAAATGTCTCAAAAATAGTTTACCAAATTCATAGCTTTCAGATAGTCCTGTATTATAAAAACTTTAAATCGATTAGTGTTTACCATCCAATAATTAAATAATTAAAAATAAGTTTTTCTTTTTAAGTAAAAATATGATTAAAGAAGTTTTGACATTGAATACAGGGAATATATAATTTTCAGTCTTAAAATCTATTTGAAAATATCAAAGTATTGAAATATAAATAATAGAAATATGAAGTCAGATCCGAGGTAAAAATAAAATAAAGTTTACCTCAAAAAGCAGGTGTGCAGTTTGTAGGAGGTATTATGCAAAGCTATAATTGATGTCATAGCTCTTTTGAAGAAGCCACATTCAAACCTAATAGATGTATGTTTCATAATATATTTAAATAAAAAATAAGTGTTTATTGGAGTTTCCCTTCAGTAAGTGAATACAATATCCCACTAGACATCTYATTATAGAAAATAAAAACCCCAGTACTGTGAACTGGAAGAATATTTTTTGAGTTGTTTATCAATACATCTTCAGGAATTACAGGGTATTATAAATACTCCAGGACTTGACAGTGAGGTTATATTATTAAAGTTAATACATGTTTGAGTGACAGAAAAATAGATAAATCAAACTAAAACACACCTCAATTGGCTCCATGATGGTGGAAGGTGCAGTGTATGCTGGAGAATTATCAATCTAAATCTCATCTAAGTGTGAATGCTGCAAGTTACAACAATGACTGTATTGACAAGATTACAACTGATAAAAGAGAGGTGCAAATGTAATTGATGTAACCAAATACTTTGGATTGGACCTAAGATTCCCTCCATGACATGAAACTCACAGTTGGACTTTTAAAGTAGTTAAGAAATTAAAAACCATATAGGTTATTGGCTCCATGGGAGAGTCCTATATTATTATTCAAATTAATGGACATATTATTAAAATGATTACTAATGATTTATTAATGTGCCAATAGATCAGCATACCTTTCAACCATCATTAGAACTTCTTCTTCGTGAAGTACATACCTTGATATATTAACACTGAACCTCCAAAATTGTCTAACAGCAGGCAATAGAAGACTGTGGATGATCAGTACACATTAACATCAAATCCTCAGGAATCTGGATGTTCCCAGAAAAGGGAAAAGAAATATTGTAGGACTCAGAGGTAGTACTGGGAGTCCTTACTGCTTGACCTAAGCATCACTATTTTGACTCTTAAGGCCTGCATAGCACTAACAAGTAAATATACTATTCTGCTTGGGTTTCATTTCATGGTAAAAGAAACTCTTCTCAGAAATCATGATGGACTTGAGTTGGGACTTGGCCTAGAATAACTTATTACCTAGACACAGATCTGCCTGGAAGAACATCTCCTACTTGCGGATATTCCCAAGATAGTCCCTTTTTGCCTTTAAAAGGGGCTGCTTTTGCTTACAATAAATGAGACTTAATCAGAATGCTGTCTTGCCTCCATCTCTCTTGTCTCTTGCCTCCTCATCCCCACCCCCTCTTTTAGATACATGGTCTACTGTCCCAGCAGTCTACGAAATGGTAGAAAGTAACATAAGTAACACTAAGTATACAATGTTTTGCAGACAGAGGAGCATTCACACACACATGCACACACAAACACAGACACACATAGACACACATAGACACACACACACACACACACACACACACACGCACACACACACACACACATGAACTCACAATGATGGTCACAATGTGCATAAACCTTGCAAGGTACAGCCAGAAAAATATCCAGCAAAGAATAGTTGTACAGGAAATTTAATCCAGCACCATGGCTGCTCTGTAAAGAGATCACATCCAAAGACATTTTATGTCTATATGATCCAGCTGAAATACAGACATTCACTGGATTACAGTATGATCTGGATAGAATACAAATATTTCTTTAATCTCAGGAGAGAAAGGCAAGTAGATCTCTGAGTTCAAAGACAGCCTGGTACAGAACAAGATTGAGGTAAAGAAAAGCTTAGGTCCAGGCATGGTGGAATGACATTTTAATCCCAGAATTTAAGAGACAGAGGCAGGCAGATCTCTGGGTTCTAGTCAGTCAGTTATGCTCAGACAATGTAGTTCATCATAATAAAATTGAGTTCATGCAGTTCAGTATAAGTCAGCAGAAGTAATTGAAGACAGAGAATAAGAAGAAGCGAGAATATTAGCTTTGGGCTAATATCCACTTATTAATGAGTGCATACCAGAACAGGGAAGTGGGAAGGGGTGGATGGGGGAACAGGGTGAGGGAAAAGGACATGTGGGACATTTGGGGGGCAGGGAACCAGGACAAGGGAAATGAAATGTAAATAAAGAATATATCCAATAAAAAAAAAGAAGCAAGAATATTAGCTTTGGGCTAATATCCACGTATTAATGAGTGCATACCATGTATGTTCTTTTGTGATTTGGTTACCTCACTCAGGAAGATATTTTCTAATTCCATCCATTTGCCTAAGAATTTCAAGAATTTATTGTTTCTAATAGCTGATAGCATTCCATTGTGTAAATGTACCACATTTTGTGCACTCACTGATAAGTGAATATTAGCCCCAAAGCTCAGAATACCCAAGATATAATTCACAGACCACATGAAGCTCAAGAAGAAGGAAGACACCTTCCTCTGTGGATACTTTGGTCCTTCTTAGAAGGGAGATCAAAATACCTATGGCTACAGCCAACCAATGGACTGACCATAGGGTCCCCAATGGAGGAGCTAGAGAAAGAACCCAAGGAGCTGAAGAGGTTTGCATCCCCATAGGAAGAACAATCATATCTAGCAACCAGTACCCCCAGAGCTCCCAGGGACTAAACCACCAACCACATGAACACATGGCTCCAGCTACATACGTAGCCAAGAAAGGCCTTTCCAGACATCAATAAGTGGAGAGGCCATTGGTCCTGTGAAGTCTTGTTTCCCCAGTGTAGAAGAAAGCTAGGTCAGGAAAGTAGAAGGGGTGTTGGTAAGCAGGGGCAAGGAGGGGAAGGGATAGGGTGTTTTCAGAGGAGTAATGAGGAAAAGGGATAACATTTGAAATGTAAATAAAAGCAAGTATCTAGTACAAAATCCAAAGAAAGAAAGAAAAAAGAAAGAAAGAAAGAAAGAAAGAAAGAAAGAAAGAAAGAAAGAAAGGAAGAAAGAAAGAAAGAAAGAAAAAG
>BDUI01003233.1:56675-72824 GCA_002335545.1 Apodemus speciosus | reverse complement strand
AAAAAAAAAAAAAAAAAAAAAAGCTGTTGGTAGGGCAGAGCCAGTTTTCTTTAAAGATGCAATTCTGTAAAGCTAACAGCACAACAGATCTTGCTCAACTGCCAAGATTATCTGAGCAACACATACTGAACTTATTGGGAAAGAAAAATAAAAAAGAAAGAAAGGAAAAAAATAAAAATATCAAAGTTGAATCGGAAGAGATACAGGGGTAGGAGAAATGGAAATGAAAGCAGGTAGAGGAAGGAAAGTGAAGCTTGTGGAAATACTTCATATGAAACTCTCAAAGAATTAATAAAATATTGTTTAAAAGAGATATATTCAAATTTATAAATCAAATGGAAAATAAAATTAATTATTATTGTCTTGCGGTTATTTAAAATTCAGAATCAGAAATCTAAGAACTAAAAACTAATACCATTGTCTTCCAAAATAAGAACTACAAATAGCTCCAAACATTTCCTAATTCAATTTTAGTACAGAAAAGTAAATTGTCCACCGTTTATTTGATGGCTGCCGCCTTGCCTTACTGTACCTTGTCTTGTAGTGTTTGCTTATTGTCTTTTGGAGGCCTTCTATTTCTGAAGAAAAACTGAAAGGGAGCAGTTCTGGGGCAGAGGGAAGATAGGGAGAACTAGGAGTACAGAAGGGTGGGAAAACTGTGGTTGGGATAGAATATATAAGAGAAGAATTTGTTTTCAATAAAAAGAAATATTAATTAAATTATTCTGAAAAGGAGTGAGGTACAACATTGTCATTCAGAATATAGTGAAGGCTGGATGCCTGAGAACGCACATTCTTGAAATAAACTTCTGGAGGATTCCTAGAGAGCTACTGCTCTTCAATCCATGTTAGAAAACAGAAAAAAAAATCCTGAAATCTAATCATAGCAGGCAATACCAACTACAGGGGTAGCAACAACTGGATAGACACAGTCAATAGGGAGAAATGAAGGTGGCCAAACATTGTTTATCTTTGGTACTTATCTAGGATTCCTTTCTCTTACGGTCAGGACAAGAAAGTGCTGCCCACTGTGTCTGATAGTCCACTCAAAGATGCTGCTAAATATTTTGTCAAGAAAAACCTTTACAGACTTGTCAAGAGTCATGTATCCTAGTTCCTTTCAGATCCAAATAAGTGGATAATCAAGATTTAGCATAACATTTAGCCTGGCTGGTGTCCATAAAATAATTCTAGGTAACACTGAATTTGCGTTAAAGCTAGAATTTGAATTTCAGCCTTTAAGTGATAACTTTGCTTACATTCTAAGGAAGCAAATGTATATTAGAGGAAAACAAAAACAGAAACAAAACAACAATAAAAATCACAGAACAGAGCAGCAAATAATATTTATTATGTATAAGTATGAAGAAGTGAGAAATAATAGACTTGGCAATGAGATAGTGCTAAAGAGACTGAAGCACTAGCCCGGCAGTGGTGGGTGTCAAAAGTATGAAGAAGAGTGAAGACAAAAGAGAACTACATAGAACTGGAACTTTTAAGTGACTTAAAATACATGTAACGCTGTGATAGGGGTGTATGGCAATTATAACATCAAAACTAGAACTTATCCAACTTAGCTGGGCTGCCATCCATAAAGAATTCTAGGTAACACTGACATTGCGCTAATACGAGATTTTGAATTTTAGTCTTTAAGAAATAATTTTGCTAGTTAAATACATACTGTGTACCCCTCATTTATGTCTTGGAATGCATTTTGAGACAGTCCATTTTCCAAAATCCTTTCAGTTTTAATGGACCAAAATTTCAGTTAAAAAAGTAACCATTCCTTGGTGCAATAATTTTCATAATATCAAAAATATCTTCAAATTACATCTGAAATATTAGAGTACCTCTGTGGATTGGATAGGGTAGGGTAGATAGAAGAGAATCACACTTGCAAAGCAGTGATAAATGAAGCTGCTCTATGGAAAACTCATGACTCCATTTGGGTACCAAGTAAGGCTTAAAGTAGTAACAAATTTCATAGTTCACATACAAATATAAACTTTTCTAAAAAATCTTAAAACACTGTATTTTACTGTTCACCAATTACATAGCTCATTAACATGGTAATTAGAAATATTTGAGTATGTGTTGAGTTTGTTTTCTTGAATGAAAATGTAGGACATATTTCATTTTCAATGCTTAATCTCAAAAGAAACAATAACAAAATATTACCCCAGACACTCGCTCACAAAGTCTACAAATTATGTTTCTTTCTTCCAGTCAAATAAAATTTTGGCAGTTTTGATACATAACTTTTAAATAATATATGAATTAGGATTATATAAAAAAGAGAAGTATATATCACAGATAAGTTCACCCCTGTTTTCATTGTGATAAAGGGAGGGGGCTATTTTTCTGTAATCCTCCTTGCTGATTATATGGACTTGGAATAGATTAAAAAAAAACAATCCAAACCAAACCAGCCAACCAACCAAAAACCAACCAAAAAACCAACAAACAAAAACAATGTTAATTAGACAACATTTCTTCATCTATGTGTACTCTAATTTATCAATTAATGGATTTTTATATATAATAAAGTACAGAGGAACTGATGTTTTAGAATTTCACCTCTATGTTGATAAAATGATCATTTTCTTTAATCCTGTCATAAATGGCATGGTTTAAAGAGTCTTAACAGAGATACTTCTTGGCTGTGAAATGTGTTTTCAAGTTGCTTAAAGATCCTGTATTCAGAATTTCAAGGGTTCTCTAGGAGTTTGGAGTTCCTATCACCTATCTGCAAGAACAGCTTCATTCTAACAATCACAATGAGATAAATAAATGCTGTCCAGAGTCTGAATATCCTCGGTAGAAGTTTCTCACTTTGGAATCCAAAGGATCATGTCTTCTATCCATAGATTCATGGTACCTTTGAGTCTCTCAACAAAGAACTCAGTAGAACAGCTCTTACTTGTCATACTAAAAAAATTGGTTAATCATAGTTTCTTGCTCTTCAATGTTGAATTCATTGAAATTTGTTACTCAACCATCCCAAAATATGTCACACACTAATGTAAGTTGTGTATTAAACATTTCTTTGGCTAGCTGTAAAATATAGTAATGTTTTGATAGAAATAATAATTCTAGCACTGATTTTTAGCTATATTTCACTCAACTGTGTCAACATATGCAATATTTTTACTTGCTTTCTGGCCAATGTTTCAGCATAGGAGGCATATGGACAGTTATATCAAATGAAGAACACATTCCTCACAATTTTCAAAGATCTTGCAATATTAAGAAAATGAGTAATGGCGCAAAACAGAAAATTTGACCAAATGATCATAAATAGTTGATTTACTTTTAACTCACACAGTTTTATCACTAGTTGACCACAATTAATTACAAAATATTTAGGTAGTACATTAAGCAAGATATTTTTCATCTTATAAACCATTAACTAAATATTAGAAACAAAAGATTGTCTTCAAAATGCTATGAAATTAGAACTTCAATCTTGCTTTTAATCTTAAAACAAAGCAAGCAAACAAAAAAATGAAAGTTAAAGATGGCAGGAATCTCTGATGAGAAACAGTGAACATAATGCTAGACCAGTCCTTTGTAGCATTTGCAAGCTGCCCAGTCACAATACATGAGTCTCTCTTCTTTTGGGTCAGTGTGTATTTGAGATTTCTACAATATAATTTCTTATAATGGATATGAGTATCAAAATACAAGCATTATACTTAGTCTAATTTTTGAAATATATCTCATGTGAGCAGTAGGCTTGACAAAATGCTCTATTAAATGAAAAAGCATTAGGTTAATGTTATTTACTAAAAAGGAAGAGAATAAATCATATTCACTTGTTATATATAACTATTCATATGGAATCTATGTGGGATCAAATCAGTAGGAAAAAATGCATCTTGTTTGCATGCTCAATTTATTTACCAGGGTTATATATATTTAGGCATCCAGATTTTTTAAAATTTTTTATTGAATATTGTCTCCATTTACATTGCCAATGGTAAAACCTTTCCCAGTTTTCCCCCTCTCCAAAGACCTCCAACCCCTTTTCCCACCTCTTGCCTCCACATATATGCCCCTCTACTTGACACACTCCCACATCCCCCAACTCATTGTTTAGCCTTTACCTGACCAAGGACCACTCCTCCCACTGATGCCCAACAAGGCCTTCCTCTGCCACATTTTTGGCTGGAACCATGTGTACCCCTTGATTGATGGTTCAGACCCTGGGAGTCTTGGGGCATCTGTGTGGCTGAAATCATTGTTCTTCCCATGGGGCTGTAAACCCCTTCAGCTCCTCCAGACCACCCTCCAACTCCTCCATTGGGGACCCCACAGCCAGTCCAATAGTTGGTTGCTAGCTTCTGCCTCTGTATTTGTAAGGCTCTGGCAGGGCCCCTCTGGAGACAACCCTGGCATGCTCCTTTTGGTATACGTTTCTTGTTTTTGTATCCAGATATTTTTAAAAAAGAAAATTAAACTACCAATTTAGAGACAAGAATTATGAAGTGATGAACTCCAGACACTGACAGGTATAGTATATAACATAATGAAATTGCTATAAATACAAATATGAATTAGATATTAGAGAAGAAACACAGGTTCAAGTTTACAGGATAAAGGAAGATGAATAAACAATGGCTTCCCATATGGGAAAAAATGTAATCCAGGAATAGGTATGTGGTTATTGCCATGAACTTAGTTTATTAGTAATAAACAATTAAGATAGAACTATTATGGACTAAGGTGATTATATACAAAGGCATAATGAGAAAACATAAAGCACTTGAAAAAGATTATGTTCTTTGGATATTCAGATTTTTGTTCTTGGTTGCCACAAACTAAAAGTTTATATACTTTGGTTATTTGAGATATTTAGATTTTTGGACCTGGTTGTCACACAGACGGCATTATTGTGGGCAGATATTATTTATAGAAGAGAAGTATACACATCCAAAACTACTGGATTTTGTTTGTTTACCCTCTGACAAAAAATCGTTATAAAAATCAAACATTCTAGATCATAGTCTTTTTTCAGTTACCTTGGCTTTTAATATAATCAGCCACTCTTTCATATGTTATATGTAATGAAAATGATTAAGAAATTATTATTTTATGATTAATTTTAAAGAAATCTTATAGGTTGTTTCAAACAATTAGTAAAGATTCAACTACAGTAAATAAATTTGTTTTTCCAAACAGTGGATATGCATTTTCTATGAACACATGTTTGCTTTACACAATAGAGATTTTTTTGATTCTCTACGAAGTGTTTGGTTATTTTTGCTTAATCATGAGCATTTTCTAATGAATCCTAAACTCATTGGTTTGTCAAACTTATTTTCTCTTTTGAAATATCACTTTCATTGGGTGATCACTAAGAAACCAGACATTTGTCTTCCTTCAATTCAGTCATTTGTACTTTGATTTGGGGACTTGTGAGGAGGTCATGGACCATTCTTATCTTTAGAAGCAAAAGGAGCTTTCATGTCTGCAAAATTCTCATATATTGAAGCATCAAGTCATTGACTTCTGAATTATAAAGCAATATAGATTGGAGGCTTGGAATGGTCTACCTGAATTTAAGCTCCAGTTGCACCATAGGAATCAAATATTTCCTTTGCTGTGCTTAAAATTGTGAGCCGTGCTCTATGACAAATATCATTTTGATTAAACACCCACTCACATTTGTCAAGGTTCTGTCAAGTGAAAATTTCAGATTCTAAGGGGACCCTTATCCTCCAATTATTTTGTTCAGAACATTTGGTGTTTTGATTTCTGGGAAAGTTTGCTTTCCTGCAGGATGAATGAGCCTTGCCAAGTACTGAGATGATTACTACCAACAATAATAATTGAGCCATCATGCAAGGGGAACATTTAAATACGGATGGATTCTCAGTCCTTGCTTCATTTAAAAAAAAATCTTCTATGGAAACGGAACAGCCATCACAGCTGTGAAACTGCAATTTTGCTTTATTATTAGAAGCTTTAAGAAAACAAAATCTCAGCATAACAATCTTGGGCTTCTCATTAGTATATGAAAATTCATGTCAAGCTTCAAGACATGATCACTTCAAATGTGATGATAATTCTGAAAATGTAAAGAAACCTTTTTAATAAATATGTCTTGAATTAATGCTAATATCAGGATACACATTTAGGTTTCTGTTCTTATTATTTTAAAGTTTTGTTAATTCAATTAGAGATTGATTTACAGCTTTATTTTCATTTTTTTGCAAATTTAAAATATGCATAGATTATTTATAATATTTCTACCTTTCCTACAACTCCTCTAAACTCTCCTTTATCCTGATCCCATCTAAATCATTAATAGATTACATCTTCTATAAATTCCATGTAACATTTTGTATATATTTGTATATATACATATATTTGTATTACTGTTAATGATATTATGTTATATATGTAATATATATATAAATATATATATACACATACATACACATACACATATACACAAACACATTCACATATTAAACAGATGTGTATGTGTCTGGTCATTTGTGAATACATATATAACAGTAGTAAATATATATGTATGCATTACAATATTAAATAAATGTACATGTGACTACATTTTTATATATGTATACATAGTCTAAATCTACTTAGTTTGTGTGCGAGTATATACATATATGATGTTTGGGGTGTGTGTGTGTGTGTGTGTGTGTGTGTGTGTGTGTGTGTGTGTGTGTGTTTAGGGCTCACTATTTGACATAGGTTAACTTTTCATTATTGTCCTATAGAGAACTAATTATTTCACTTTTTCCCAGTAACCATTGATTAGCTGTAGTTGTTTCTCTAGGTGTGTGGATTTCTGAAATTGTTCTGATCTATGTTTGCTTGTCAACTGGTAAGGTCATTATGAATGTTTTATGTACACATATATCATTTTGATGTTTTGTAGAAGAGTCACTCCTGTCACCGTGTCATATCCAGAAGACTCTGTTTTAAAATACACATTCTGGTTGTATGATTCTTAGACCACTTCCACTCCTCTCCTACCATATTTGCTTTTACTTTGATGTAGGTGAAAAATTTTTTGAAGTCGCTCTGATTTCATCTTTTCAGTATTAGCAAATATTTTTAAACTTGTATTTCACAATTATCTGCTCAGACAGTAATAACCCAAAAACTTAATAGAAATGACCAATAATCATCATTTCAATATATTCATTTCATCTTTATATTTACAAATAAACACATTCATTTAATTGTTTTTCTTTCAACAAACATTGATTTTCCAATAATTAATACAAGATTATACAAATAACAACAATGGTAACTTTTTAAAAGCATCATTTTCATTCATTGGTTTATACCGATTTTATGTTTTGATATATCTTATAGCTATAAGTAGATTCCTGATATTACATATCCATTAGAAATCAGTTTAAACGTTCTTCAATACAAATAAGTATAAGAGAAACATATGATTTTCATATCTATTGAGGAAGATTAAAAACAGATTTAAAATAATCTTGAAACAAATTGAAGATAATTTAGTTTTATTTTTATTGCATCAGAAGTTCCAGTTAGGTAAGTCTTGAAGAGGTAGATGGAAATAGGAATTCTAGTGGTGATGACACCCTCACAGAAGATAATATGGGACGATCTCTTCTCATTGATAGAGTAAATCATGTTGTTGTTGTTAAATTCTCAGCTTCTGGGGATTTGGTAGGACAGCAAATATTCTAGATTTAGCATTTCAGAAACACTTCTGGTATCCTGTCTTACTATTTATTCTCTGTTGTTGTTTTGAATATATGAGACTTTATTAGAGTTTTCCCCAGGGGGACACCTTTTCACAAACCAGTACAGTATTCTTCTTTTGAAACTGGCCGTTGTTTGTCACCAAATGTAGCTTCCAGTAATGAGACCAGGTTCCAACCAATTGCTTTGTTAACCAAAAGGTTACCATGGAAATCTCCAAACAACCCAGGCTGTTACCAAGTAAATATTTTGCTCTTTACAAACTGACTGCAAGGCCCCATTGCTCAATACAATGCCAACAAAACTCATTAAAGATGGAGAGGTTGAGCTGAGGCCTATGTAGAACCTAAACCCCATGGCTTAGTGTCTTTGACCCAGAAAGTTACACTGCAGGCTACCTATAAAAGAAATGTAAACTCCAAACCAACCATAAAACCTTTGATGTTACCATCTGTCCTTTCTGCAAAATGTGAAGGGGGCAATGACGGCACAAACCTTGTAGGAGAAACCAACCAATGTCTGATTTGAATTTATGCCCATTCCATGAGATAGAACCCATATTTGATACTAATTGGRTGATGAAAAATCAGAGACTAGATAGTCCGGAGACCTAGGGTAAAACCAAATATTACTGGTCAAAAAAAATATCTCCTAAGATATTCTGTTATACTCACAGATAAGTGKCTTATTCAGCCATCATTAAAATTTTCACCTGAAGAGGATAAGAACAAATGCAGAGACCATCACCTAAGCATTACAGAGAGAGACAGAGAGAGAGAGAGAGAGAGACAGAGAGACAGAGAGACAGAGAGACAGAGAGACAGAGAGACCTCGGAACACATGGCTTTAAGTGGAATATCTCTATCAAATGCCTCTCTTTAGAGCCTAGGAAATCTCAAGGAAGAGGAGGTAGAGGGAATGGAGCAGACAAAGGGAACACAAGACATCAGGAAACAAGGCTTATTATAAGAAAAAAAAATAAAGCTCATATGAAGTCACAGACACATAATTAGCAATCAGATGGCCTACATGAGTCTGTACCAGGTCATTTGAATAAAAATTGTAGCTTTCAGGTTAGTACTTATATAGGATACTGAGATGTGTCTGAAATGGGTCTCAGACTCTGTGCCTTGCTTGACTTTTTTTTTCTTCTTGATTTATTTAGTACATCTTCAACATGTTTATTGCCTTATTATATTTTATTTGGTTGTTTTGTTTTTATCTCCTAGAATCCTTTTCTCTTTTAATGAGACCAAAAAGAAGTGGAACCTAGTGAGAGAGGAGTTCAGGAGGAACTAGAAGGAATACAGGGAGGGGAAACTATTAAAATTGTAATGCATGGGAAAAGAAACTATGTTTAATACAAAAGGGAATTTTTAAAAATAAATATTCACAAACCAAAGTAGAAAAAAACTTACAGTAATACTTGGACATTTAAAAAAAATAACAAGTCAGTTAGCTAAGTAAGATGGAGGGCTTAAGGGGTTTTACAAGGATCTCCCTGGATAGGGGGAAAAGAATAGACTTTGTGTGTGGACTGAGGGTATGTCATGTTGGGAACAGGAGGGATTAGGTAGTAGGAAATGGAGGGAGAAAATACTAGGGGAAATGATTGGATTTGGTAGGGATAAGAGGGCAATATGAAAACCTAGTGATGTGGAAACGCCAGAGAATTTAACAGTAACACTAGCAAGGAATTTGAGTAATCCCAGACCTGAAGCCTGAACTGGCCATCATCTGTAACCAGGCAGGTATTCAACTGGAAGGATAGGGACACTAATCTAGCCAAAAAAACATTTAACCTACAGTTTTTTCCAAAAAAAAAAAAAAAAATGTGTTCTACAATAGGCAGAAGCAGAGACTCACAGCCAAACATTAGGTAGAACTAACTCAGTAAACCCTACAGAAAAGAAGGATTGTACAAGCCAGAAGTGTCAAGGACAACACACAGACAAACCATTAACCAATGCCCATAGGGCTCACTGAGACTGAACCAACAATCAAGCAGCCTGTATAGGTCTAACTGAGGCACTCTGTACATATAGTATGATTGCATAATTTGATGTTTTATGCTACTCCCAACAGTGGAGGCTGTTTCCAACACTTTTCACTGTCGTTAGGACCTCTTTCCTCCTACAGGGTTACCTTGTTCAGCTTCAATATGAGGGGAGCTGACTAATCTTATTGAAACTTGATATGATATATTTCGTTGCTATCCCTGCGATAGCTATGTATTTCTAAAGGGAGATGGAAGGGGAGGGATTGGGGAAGGGAAAGAGTGGAAGGAGGGCTGGGACTAGGAACAGAGGAGGCAGGGATAATGCAGTTGGAAAGTAATATATAAGAGAATATATTATTTAAAAAAATCAAAAACAAACAAATCAAGGTGATTTAAAAATGTTCACTGTGTCTCCAAAAGGAATGACCTATGTATTACTGAATTAAAGTACCATTTTTAAAAATCAACAAACTTGTAGAAAACTAAACACTAAAAAATGATGATAGAATTATTCTACTTCAAAATTTGTTATGAATCTATAGAACAAGCTTGGTTGTCATAGAAAAAGTAAATAAATCAATGTGTTTAATAGATCTAATCAGAAAGAATGTTTAGCTATGTAAGAAGCTGTCAAATTTCCATAATTCATAGTTTGCTGTATTTTGTGTTTTCTTCATAACTTGTCAGCTGTTTGAGAAGTTTCCATATGCCTTTAACTTATGTTCAGACAAACACCTATATAAGATATAGGTAGTTCTTACTATGTAGGAATTCATAAAGAATTATTTCCTGTGTATATGAAAAATCGAGTATAATAATAACTATGAAGAAATATACTGCTATACCATACTCATATTGATATTTATTATAGATTAACATATCAATTAGTTGTTTACCTAACATATGAATGACAACTTAATAAGCTATGAAGTATAATTATAACACTATTCTTTGAAAACAAACAAAAGTTACAAAATAAAAGCCACAAATCTAGCCTTTAGTGATTCACTTTCACTAATGTCCATTGTCACTGTCATTTAAAGCAGATTTCATGAAGACAACACAATTCACAGCAAGATTTTTACTATCTATTATACTTAAGTTGAAATAACCTTAAAGAATGCTTAGAGTTTAATCAGCATTTTGTGATGCGTCTTTAAGATGAAACAATACATTGTATTTGAAAATAGAGGAAAACAGTGTTACCTACAGTTCAAAATAAAGCCTATTTTTCTAAAATATTTTTAAATACAAAAAAATATGCTCCGATACTGTACAATCTTCAATGTACTTATACTCAAACTATTAAAATGGAAACAGTTTTTGATTTATGTATGACTTTTATGACACTTTCACTTTGTATGATACTTCTGTTTTAAATTAATTTATTTTAATATTTCATCCTGTTTCACAGTCCAGACTTCATTACCCTCCTGGTCTCCCAGAACTCCTCCTCTACTGTCTCCAAGAGGATGTCCCCACTCCACCATCCCCACCCCATCAGGCCTTTCCACTCTCTGGGCCTCAAGTGTCTCAAGGGTTAGATGGATCTTCTCTCACTGAGGCCAGACAAGGCAGTCCTCTGCTGTATATTTGTCAGAGCCTCATATCAGCTGGTGCATGCTGCCTAGTTAGTGGCTCAGTGTCTGAGAGATCTCAGGGGTCCAGGTCAGTTGAGACTGCTTTTTTATTTTTAATTTTCTATATTCTTTGATTACATTCCAAAGGCTTTCCCCTTTCCCAGTACCCCCTCACCATATGTCCCATAAGTCATCTTCCCTCCGCCCATTCCCCAATCACATCCCCCCCCCCATTTCTCTGTTCTGATACTCTCCTACAAAACTGGATCCAGTCTTTTCGGGACCAGGGTCCTCTCCTTTCTTCTTCTTGAGAATCTTTTGACTTGCTATTTTCTAATTGTGCCTTGGGTACTCAGAGCTTCTGGGCTCATTAATATCCACTTATCTGCTGGTGTTCCCAAGGGGCTGCCTTCCTCCTCAGATTCTTTCGGCTTTTCCCCAATTCAACCACAAGGGTCACCAGCTTCTGTCCATTGGTTGGGTGTACATATTTGCATCTGACTCTTTTTTTCTATATTCTTTGTTTACATTCTGAATGCTTTCCCCTTTCCCAGTTCCCCCCTCACCATATGTCCCCTAAGTCCCCTTCCCTCCTCCCATACCCCAATCACCCATCTCCCATTTCTCTGTTCTGGTACTCCTCTACGATACTGGATCAAGTCTTTTCAGGACCAAGGCCCTTTCCTCCCTTCTTCTTGGGAATCATATGATTAGCTAATTGTGTCTTGAGTATTCAGAGCTTCTGGGCTAATTAATATCCACTTATCAGTGACNTGACTGCATTTCATGTGTATTCTTTTGTGATTGGGATAGCTCACTTAGGATGATATTTTCCAGTTCCAACCATTTGCCTACAAATTTCATGAATTCATTGTTTTTAATTGCTGAGTAGTATTCCATTGTATAAATATACCACATTTTCTGTATTCATTCCTCCATTGAGGAACATCTGGGTTCTTTCCAGCTTCTGAGTATTATAAATAAGACTGCTATGAACATAGGGGAGCATGTGTTTTTGTTGCATGCAGGGGTATCCTCTGGGTATATGCCCAGGAGTGGTATGGCAGGGTCCTCTGGAAGTGTCATGCCCAATTTTCTGAGGAACCACCAGACTGCTTTCCATAGTGGTTGTACTAATTTCTGTATTTGTGTAATGCAAAGGACACTGTCACAAGGACAAAACAGCAACCAACAAATTGGGAAAAGATCTTCACCAACCCCACATCCCACAGAGGGCTTATATCCAATATATACAAAGAACTCAAGAAGTTAAACCCCAGAGAACCAAATAACCCTACTAAAAAATGGGGTACAGAGCTAAACAAAGAATTTTCCCCTGAGGAAATTCATATGGCTGAGAAGCACCTTAAGAAATGTTCAACATCATTAGTCATTAGGGAAATGCAAATCAAAACAACCCTGAAATTTCACCTCACACCAGTGAGAATGGCTAAGATTAAACACTCATGAGACTGCAGGTGTTGGCAAGGATGTGGAGAAAGAGGAAGACTCCTCCACTGCTGGTGGGATTACATCTGGCTCTTTTATCTACTTGTTGTGTCTTTTGGAGGGCAGCCATGCTTGGCTTCTGTCTGCAAGCACACTGCAGCATTAATAACAGTCTCAGGGCCCCCAGCCTCCCCTTGAGCAGGTTCCTAATTTGAGCCTGTCACTGGACCTCCTTTCTCTCATGCTTTTCTCCATTTTTGTCCTTGCAGTTCCTTCAGATAGGAACAATTCTGTGTCAGCGTTTTTTACTGTGGAATGGAACTCCATCGCTCCACATGATGCCCTGTCCCTCCATGGAAGATGGATTCTACAATTCTCCCTCCCCACTGTATAGCACTTCATCCAAGGTCCCCCCTTTTGTGTCTTTAGTCTCTTACCTCCCATGTCTCTGGTACATTCCTCCTATCTCCTATCACTGAGGTTGCCTGTTTCCATTTTTTCTGCTGGCCTTAGAGCTTCAGTCCTGTTCCCTCCCCCCAATACCTGATCATGTTCCTCTCCCCTTCCCCTCACAATCCCCTCTACCACAAGTTTCCTCCCTCAGTCTGCCACCCATGATTGCTTTCTTCTCCATCCCAAGTGGGATTGCTATATCCTCACATTGTCCTTCTGCTTGTTACCCTTCTTGAGTCCCATGGGTTGTGTCCTGTGTATTCTGTACTTTTCTGGCTAATATCTACTTACTAGGGGATATTTCTATTTTTAAATTTTTCTGTATTCTTTAGACTTTCATACATGTATGCATTGAAATATCATAATTACCTCCAATTACCAATCCCTAATACTTCTTCATAATCTGTTTAATAATTAATTAAAAAGAATATAACAATGAAAAGGAAAAACTATTTCTTTTAAAAAATGTGTGTCTATCATACTAAGTCCAGTTAGTTCTGTGCATATGTACATAGATGTGTGGACATCTACTAAAGAATAGAATCATTCTATTGGCTACATCTTCAGAGAGAGAGAGAGAGAGAGAGAGAGAGAGAGAGAGAGAGAGAGAGAGAGAGAGAGAATGAATCATTTTCTCTTTTCTAGGAACTATCAACTATGAATGGTCCTCAGTAGTGTGTGGGTATTGAGATCAACAACTCAATCAGTTCTTGCACACTTGATCTGTTCAGATTGCTGTGGGTAAGTACAACTTTGTGAGCTTATTAGTGCATTAGTCATGTCATAATATAAAGACGGGACACAGCAGTTCTTTCCACCTTATGGCTCTGACATTGTCTCCTCCTCTTCCTTAATGTTCTCTGACGCTTTATGGTGTTATTCATGCTGACAAGCTGTTAGAGAATGAACACCCAGTCTCTTAATGTTAACACTTAAGCTATTAAGCATCTTTCCTTTTGCTTTTCCACCTCAACCAAAAACCAATGCTTACACAATCAGTGTAAATCCCTTACCCACCTGAACAAACTAAGTTTATAATTTTATACATATTTTTAAAATTATATTGTGGAAAAATTTAAAGCTATACATTGCAAAAGCCTCTGAATTCTTTTGTTAGGTAATAGTTTGAAACTTTTACTCCTACCTTCATTTTCCTGATGTCCGCGAAATTATCTGATCAATAAGTATAAAGCCTTCTCATCTTCATAAATTAAACTCCTAAATTTTATATGCTACAACAAATTCTCAAGGACAATATTGTTTTGTATATGCAAAATGATAACCTTATGGGAAATAGAGACAGAAAAGACATCACTTTGAAAAATCTGTCCATATGAAACTTTTGGTTGAATTCATGCTTCACTTGCATGTCTCAAAGTTTATTGTAACTGTTACATTATGAAAGAATCCTTTTGGGATATACGTAAATCTTCTAGCTCAGCAGAACCCCAGTGAAAATTTGGGACTGTTAGATTTATGTGATTCTTTTGTTCTTTCTTCTCAGCAGTTATCCCTACTGATAGAGTCAGTGTTTCATCCCAGCATGAAATAGCATCAGATAACACTGCACTCTGAAAGTAGGTACAATGAGGACTTTCAAATGAGAATGAATTAGAAATGTCTCTACAGTAGCTACCAGGAGTTAAAACCATGAAGCTGACAAATGTGCTACAGAGGGGGTTTTCAGGGAGCATTCCACTCCAAGTTCTTATTCTTCACAGATATTACTAGTTGAGGAGAGTGTCAGACAGCAAACATTAGTGCTGGTAGTGACAGATTTATGATTTGAAGCAAAACCAACTGTCTAGTCAACAGCCATCTGAGGACAGCTTTTAAATATAAAAACAAATATGCAAGGCATTTTCTGAAACTGAGTGAACAATTCCTGATTTACTGAGAAGGTTGATGTCAAAGGAGGCTTATATTGTCTTGCATTTTCAAGGCAGTGACAGAGTTTGCAAAGGAATATTACTCATGAATTACCTGAGAAAGAAGTTAGGAGAATATTTCATGATACACAAAGTCTGTTAATATGCATTTAGAAGRCAAACTACTTCATAGTGAATATAAAATTTGCTCCAGATCATCTTCCAAGAGAAATCTAATTTATTTTGTTTTGCACTTTGGCTTAAATATTTTAACTCTTTAGACTTAAGGGAGAACATAACTGAAAAACAGACTTTTTCCCCTATGAACATAAATCTTATGGTTGATTTATTAATTCTTGAAAACAGCACTATTATTTATTCCTGACTATTTTGTCATTTTGAGAGTATGCAAACATTTATCTTTTCCTAATATACAGGCTTTAATATACACAACAAAAGACATTTTCAAGATTCTCATTCAACTTCCGTTAATGAAAGTTAAGGTTGTTTTGTATTTCATTCATATAAGTATAGCTGAACATCTTTATGTTAGTTCACTTGAGGCTTGCTTGTTCTAGGTGCTGATAATAGAACCAGAGCTTCCTGCAAAGAAAGAAAATGCTTGAGTACTGTGCTTCAAGCATTCCAGCTCAAAAATGATGCTACTTTTATGTCTGGGTTACCTCACTCAGGATATTTTGTAATCTGTCTGCAAATTTCATGAAGTCTTTGGTTTTTATAGGTGACTAGTACTCTGTTCTATAAATTTGCCACATTTTCTGTATCCATGAAGACTGGTAATAGATCTACCTGAAGACCCATATATAGCTGGGTTTTCAGGTAGATCTATTACCAGTCTTCTGAGGAACCTCCACATGGATTTCCAGAGTAGTTGTACCAGTTTGCAATTCCAAGAGAAATGGAGAAGTATTCCTATTTCTCCCATCCTTGACAGCATGTGCTGTCAMCTATGTTTTTGATTTTAGCCATTCTGATTGATGTAAGGTGGAATCTCAGGGTTGTTTTAAATTTCACTTCCCTGATCACTGTGGATTTTGAACATTCCTTTAAGTGCTTCTCAGCCATT
>BDUI01003232.1:35466-51241 GCA_002335545.1 Apodemus speciosus | reverse complement strand
TCTGTGTCTTTATTTCTCTTTGAGGTCTTTAGTCTTGATGGTCTGCCGTAGTCCAGCCAACACCCGCAGTTGGTGGGCTAGCCTCTGCCTTTAGCCCGTTATCCCCACTAATCTCACAGAAAAGACTGTTTCCTGCCAACAGCCTGCAAAATGTTTAATGGTGGCAATCAGAGGCCTGAAGCTATGAGAACTCTGAAAAATACACTTAATTTTATTGACGTTCAGTTTGATTTCCCGAAGGCTTAACCTTTATTTCTTTAGGGTTTCCAGATCCTGCATATATATTTTAGAGATACATTTATAGAAATTCTGAAAACATGGGTCTTCCCAGGCTAAGTGGTTTGATTTTTTTTTTTTATTCACAGAATAAATTGATACCAAATGTCTGCTTTTARGTTTCATCTCTAGTTTTTCTCCTCTGTAGCTCAGAGTGACTATTTCTAGGTTCCTGCTGACTTGGGAGGGTCTTTTAGAGTATGTTGGTTTTTCTTCTAAAAACTTGGCATCCCACAGACAGACTCTAACCATCAGTTGCATAAAGATATCTGAATGGGAGGGGGTGTTGACCTGGAGAATCATAACAGTCAAGAGAGATGGGTATTAAAAAATAATAACTGTGGAGAAAAACAAGCCAAATACACCCTTGGGTAATAGAGAAAAAGAGCCCCCTCGCTTCCTGAAATCGCAACCCAGTGAGCAGCAAGGAACTAGAAAATATGAGAAGTCTCTCAGTCAGGCTAAGAGGTCACACTTTCAGACTGTTGCTATTTCGGACAATCCCTGGGTGGGACTGCGTAGACTGAGCATTGAAATCGTTCAGTCAGATGCCCGGTGTCTGGATTCCAGCCCCRCCCTCCCTGATCCTGAACCTGGAGTGTCTGTTCTTGGCCGTCGCAGAGAAATGGCGTGGGCCATTGAAGGGTTTTAGGCTTGGCATGGAAAGACTTGGGTTTAAGCGCAGTTCATTCAGCCCTTTCATGTGTCGTGTGACCCTGGGAAAGTCACTTGGCGTCTTTCAGCCTCAGCCTCTGTGCTGGGTGGCTTTTATCAACTTGACACAAAGCTAGACACACGTAGGAAGACGGAATCTCATGGCCACCACTTGATTGGGCGTGGGCATGTCTGTGGACCATCTACGTGATTGATCGATACAGGAGGCCGGGGCTGTTGTGGGAAGTGCCATCCCTGGGGCAGCAGGCCCGGGCTCCCTAAGAGAGGTAGATGAGCGAGCCGTAGAAGGCAGCCAGTACCAGTCACAGCCACTTCTAAGCAGCTGGTTTGTTTCCGGGTTGTAGATTTTATGTGTGTTGTAAAGATATTTTCCTCTGCTAGATTTCTCAAAGCTGAGTTTGTAGCCAGGACCACACAACACAGTATATTGATGCAACTCAATATATTGATTCTGCCTACTTTTATTGTCGTCCATTTCCTTGATGCTAATTTTGGYTTGATAAATTTCATAATTAATTAAAAGCTGAATTTTAAATCAAGGCGGGRCTTTAATAACTGCTGTCAGTATCTAACTTCACTTAGACTTTATTCACGGAATAAATCGTGTTCTGTTTAAATCGATGCTGGCCCGTTCTGTTCACAGGTTAAAGTTATTGGATTTGTTTTTCTTTTTTTAAATGCTCCCTGAGAGCTTACAGTTTCCTTGATAATACAGCTGCTTAGTGAGGGAGACATGGCCCCAATTCATCTGGGGAAAGGATGAATTTTTAGTTAACATTTATTAAAYGTGGTTTCCATAAGACTCAGTTAGCCACAGAGGTTTCGCTAAAGCCAAATTTCGTAACCCCTCCTGCCCCCTAATCTCCAGGGGAGCAACTTCTTTTTCTTTCCCACCAACACATATAACCACAGAGCATTTCCGTTCCAGATGACTCCGTGCATGGAAGCATTCTTAACTTCATGTCTTTAGGGGAAAAGGGAAGACTGACTTTAGAAAAATTAATTAGTGTAAAAGATATAAGACTGGCTGAGTTTTAGCCCTTGTGAACTGAAAAGTTTATAATATAGTAAATGGCCAGTTCTTTGCTGGGGGTTGACTCAGGGGCAAATCAATGGAATAGGCCACAAGAGAGGATATAAAATTAATTCATGTTCAGTCATTTTTATCCTAGGATTTTTTTTATAAGAAAGACTGCATATTAAGCAAGAGAGATTTATTAAACACTGTCTGCCGCACGCCAGCTCCATTTAATGAAAAACTAATTATAAACAGGCTTTTCTGTCATCCAGAGAAAAGAGTCGATCGCAAAGTCTCTGGTAGGTTGGCAGACATGCCGTGGATTTAATGTTGGTTTTGCACAGGAAACTCAATAGCACATGAGGCCCTCGGACCCTTGGTACCTCCAGTGAATCGTGCCAAGGATTCTATTTAAAATCTGAAGGATTTCAGGAGATGTTGCTATTATATTAATAGTATGTAGCTTGGTAGGAAAAAAAAAACAAAAAAACAGGCTTTTTATGTTGTGGATGTATAGGAAGCAACTGTTACCTGGGACAGGAAATGTTAATTACTTCCAGTGCTTTTTTTCGTAAATTGAGACTTTTAAATCTGTTATGCAGAACGGAGTTATTTATGAGCTTATGTCTCTAACGTTTCACACGCACCAGTGAGAATGTTTCGTCTCTTCCATCATGAGCAGGGGTGTCACAGCTGTTGATTCAGGCTGGAGCCTATTAATAATAGTTGCTTCTTCTTGTTGTTGTTGTTGTTGTCTTGTTTTGTGGGATGAGGAAGCCGATGATCTTAGTTCTATACCTCTGGCACAGGGACAGAGGAATGTACACAGTGTGTGATTAGTAATGGCTGATACCGGGCGGTGTGATTAGCTGCAAAATGTCACCAGACAGCCCCATCATTAAAGGCCAAATACTGCCCACGGCAGCTTACAAATGGGCTTTCTAAAAATCTAGAAACCCTGTTTCAATTTTTTTTCTCTTCTTCTCCCTCTTCCTTTTTAAGACAGTATCTCACATAACCCAGGCTGGCCTTAAACTCACTATATAACTGAAGATATTCTTGACCTTCTGATCCTCCTGCCTTTACTTCCCAAGTACTTGGATCTTGAGATTTAGTTTGCATATATATGTTGCATCAGTACAGGGTGTGTGTGTGTAGGTGTGTGTGTGTGTGTAGGACGTGGATAATCACAGCCTACCATGCATGAAACCCGAGGTTTGAACCCCGGTGATATATTAAAGTGGTGATGTACAGCTGCGATCCAGTGCATCAACAAAGGCAGGAAGATCAGGACAGGCTCACCCTCAGCAACAGAAAGGCAGGCCTGGGCTACATGAGACCTTGTCTCAAAAAGCAAATGAAAAAAAACCGAAGAAAATCACATGATGTCAGGTCTCGGGATGGGCGCTATGTAGTCGGTGGAGCCACCACTTCTGCCAGTAGGAGCAAGGAATTGTCAGAAGTAGAGGAGGGGTGGAGACTCACCATCCTCAGTGCTTTGGGATGTAGAAGGGCAGTCTTCGGCAGGAGAGTTGAAAATCAGGATGAGGGGTAGGGTATGAGCAAATGTTTTTCTTTTTTTCTTTTTTTTTTTTCCCCCCGAGACAGGGTTTCTCTGTGTAGCTCTGGCTGTCCTGGAACTCAMTCTGTAGACCAGGCTGRCCTCGAACTCAGAAATCCDCCTGCCTCTGCCTCCCAAGTGCTGGGATTAAAGGCGTGCGCCACCACCGCCTGGCTTGTTTTTCTTTATTCTATATATTCTCTGTTTCAGTTTTCAAGGTAGTGTCTAGCTGTGTAGCCCAGGTTGACCTAGGTCACTATGTTGCTCAAGCTGGCCTTGAACTCATGATCCTTTTCTCCCCAGCTTCCCTAGTGCTGGGAGGATTACAGGCAGGAGCCACCTTGCCCAGCTCAGGACCTCCATAGCAATGACAGAAAAGTACTCTAGCATCTCAGGGATTGAAACTTCTAGATCCAGGTGGTATTGTCTGAAGAGGCAGTGAGAAGCACAGAACCTTTGTACCATCGCAGTATTCACGGAGGGTCTCTTGCCTCCTGGCTGCAAAGCTGGAAGCCAGAGCCAGTAGTCTCAAGAAGAGTAAGTTAGGGGGCTGGAGAGATGGCTCAGCGGGTAAGGGCACTGACTGCTCTTCCAGAGGTCCTGAGTTCAATTCCTAGCACCCACGTGGTGGCTCACAGCCATCTGTATTGGGCCCTGATGCCCTCTTCTAGAGTGTCTGAAGACAGTGGCAGTGTACTCACATATATATAAAATAAATCAATAAGTCTTAAAAGAAGAGTAAATTAGTCTCTGACTCCAAAACCTCTTAAATTATAGCACCGCCTTCCACTTACTGACCTTTGCCTGTGCTCTGTGCACTGGGGAAGGCAAAGTACATATCATTCCTAATTATTATAAGGATAGAGACACCTCATAACCCACACAACTAACTAGCATGGGAATYTCTCCTCTTTCTTAGAGATTAAATGTGAAACAGTAAGTTACACAGCAACACAGCTAAAAATAGCAACTGCTGATGTCCCATAAGGACTCTCATGCAACCTGGCCTCCCTTGGATCAGCTTGCGCCTGAGATCCTGTATCCCAGAAAGAACAGTTAGATGCTGATGTGTTGGGATGAAGGTAGGGAGAGTGGAGAGTAGGTGATTAGGCAGCAGCCGTGATGGATTGTGGGATTTTTACATGGTGTTGGCCTATTGGGTGTGTTTCCTGTGGGGTGTGTAAGGAAGGGGTACACATAAGAGACATTGGAAAGCCAAGGAGCCCTTGATTGCCACTTGACCGTGTGCCTATAATCTCAATGCAAAGCACTTTTGTCGTAAGATGGCCTTCAGCCCCTGCCTCAGGCTTGAAACGTACTGTTTTCCCACCCTTAGCCAAATCCAGGTCTAGCTGCTCTCTGTGCTGCTCTCATGAAAAGCAAGAGGAGGAGACCACGCCAGGAGGAACCAGCTTGGCCCCCACCTAGGAGAACTTCTTACTTACAATATCTAGTGTCCTGCCAGTGTCCTGCAGCAGCTCCTACCGAGACAGAAGAACTGTCTCCCTGGGTACACATTCTAGAAAGGCTCAGGCTGGCCAGGGTGCAAATCTGTCTCCCTTTCTGATAGGAAAAACTACATTGTTCTGCAAGGCCTGTTAGTTACCTTAGTGGGACAGAACCCGGCCATTTCATATGGGCCAGCCACTCCTGAGTCCCGTGTTGATCAGCAGTATGTGACCCAATGGCCTGTAGGTGTTTTTTTGGGGGGAATGGGGGGTTGGTAAAGAGTATATATGCGTCTGCTGGCCCAGACTCCAGTATAATAGGCAGGTCTCCAGGTCAGGCCTGTGGATATGAAAGGTTGTAGTTCTTCTCTATAGAGATGTCAGGTCTTGCAAGATAGTGAACTGCCCACAGCACAGTGCAGGGCAGATCACCTTTTGAACTTCCACTGGGCTAGATTTTCGCAGCTGAGGCAAAACTACAGAGCTTCCTGGTGTGTCGCAGCTCTACGTTCAGAGAGCCAGTCATTTTCCCAGCCCACAGGACCAAGCAGCAGAGAGGACTCTGATTTTAATCAGGCGTTCTCTCGCATTCACTCGGTGCAGAGAGGAGGAAAAAAAAATAATGTGCCTAGTGTTGCTAAACACCATCTCTTCTGTTTCAGCCACAGAGAGAGATGACTGTATTTCTATTAGACACCAGCTTTGAGTCTGTCTGTCTGTCTGTCTGTCTGTCTGTCTGTCTGTCTGTCTGTCTGAATGTCCCCCTTTCTGCCATATCTCAGTGTCTCACTCTTCTCCTTTTACAAGCAATGACATTTGGCTACTGTTTTATAATAAGCTGTGTCTCTTCATTATGTTTTGTTAAAATGTAAGTCTGTTTTTTTTTTCTTTAACCAGGTCCATAAATAGATGCTTGGTTTGATGTGGTTTTTGCCTCTTTTTAAGACATTATTTATCCCAGTTGCTCTTTTTAAAATTTTTTATTGAATTTCCTTGTTGTACACATGTCCTCTGCCTTCTGCCTTTCCATAGACACACTGTCTTGAGACTGGGTTTAGAAAGATTGAAGTGACAAACAAGCCAAGCTCCCCATTTGCCCACGTATTCCTCTGTGTGCAGGTAGACCCATCCCGCCCCGTAAGCCTCTGACGTGGCTCTATCTTTGACTGGCAGCCCAGCTCGTGCCTTCTCGCCACTTTGCCTGGATTATCTTTATTTCTCTCTACCTTGTCACTGGAACAGAACCAAACAGCAAGAAACCTTGACCCTCGGCTAAAAGAGTCAGGGGCTCTGAGCCTCACTTGGAGCGTGGCGTGCCGGAGGCACGATGCACCTCAGTGCTGCCCTGTTTGCGTGGGGGACAGCAAGTGACTTTGTGACTCTTTGACCAGCCCGTCCTGTCCAGGCTGGCTCTGTAAGCGATTCCATGCCTCGTTTATTTCTGTGCTCAATGGTCCGTTGGTGTGTGGAAAAGTCCTCGTCGAAAGCCACGCTAGCAAAAAATTAAGCAAAACACATCAGTTACAGGTCTAGAAACGTGAGTGTCTGCAGCTATGTGCTAGTGATAGATAAATGTTGATAGGATTCGACTTTCATTTCAAACATCTGAAATATAATGACTGGAATCCTGCTCTGTGTAGAAGCTGTCTCTGCCTTCCTGGGTAAATTCTGTYGCCTCTCTGGTTCTCCTGGATTCAGTCTTTACCTCGAAGGGCTCAAAGATTTGGGGAGGGCCAGGTAGGTGTTCATTCGGGCTTTGTGTACCTGTTTTCCCAGGAGTTTCAGTATACAGTCCCTGAAGAATTGTCTGGGGTTTGTAGATCAGAAGGTAACAATTGCTCCATTGATTGTCAAAGACGCAGAGCCCTGTGGGCAGAACCCCATTAGACTGTGCCTGCCCATAAAGGACCCAGTGGCTTCTCCCTGGTGTACGGGTTAAAGATTACCAGCCTTGATAGTCCTAAATTTCAAAAACTGGCCAAGTGAAGAGGAGGACAAGGGACGGAAGCCACAGTAGTCTTGCGACTGTGGCTTGCTATGGTTTGAGCTCTCTGGGAAGACCAGGCGACCACAGGAGGAACGGCTTGATACAGCGGTCCAGCGCCGTGCGATGTATTTAAATGTCAGGTTACAAAAGCCCAGCGGAAAATCAGTTCTAGCCAGCAATGTGACGTTACAGTACTTCCTTTGGAAGGTCTCTCAATTCTCATCCATATCTGTACTTCTTATTCAATTACTATTTATTGTTTGTGTATGAATGCTTTGCCTCCATGTATCTGTGTACCACGTGCGTGCCTGAGCCAGAAGGTGCTAAGCCATGTGGCCCTGGGGTTATAGATGGGCCGGAGCTGCCAGGTGGGTGCTGAGAGTCACCCCTGGGTCCCCTGGAAAAGAGAAGTCAGTCCTCTTGACCATTGAGCCATCTCTCCAGCCCCAGTTCTGTACTTTCAATGTGTCATTAATCTTTTTTTTCTTAACAAATGATTAAAAAAAAAAGATTCATTTATTTATTACATGTAAGTACACTGTAGCTGTCTTCAGACACACCAGAAGAGGGCCATCAGATCTCATTCCCGATGGTTATGAGTCACCATGCGGTTGCTGGGATTTAAACTCAAGACCTCTGGAAGAGCAGTCAGTGCTCTTAACCGCTGAACCGTCTCTCCAGCCCGTGTGTTATTAATCTTAAACTTCTACATGGTCATTTCATTTTCCCCCCTTCCTGTCAAGGCTTACTTGTTTGCCAAAAAGAATGATGTGGCTTTAAAATAAACTTTTTTTTTAAAGGTTCATTTATTTATTTTATGTATATGAGTACCCGGTAGCTATCAACACCAGAAGAGGGCGTCGGATCCCATTACAGATAATTGTGAGCCACCATGTGGTTGCTGGGAACTGAACTCAGAGCCTCTCGAAGAGTAGCCGGCGCTCTTTAATCTAACATCTCTCCAGAAGAGGGCATCAGATCTCATTACTGATGGTTATGAGTCACCATGTGGTTGCTGGGATTTGAACTCAAGACCTCTGGAAGAACAGTCAGTGCTCTTAACCGCTGAGCCATCTCTCCAGCCCTAACATAAACTTAAAAGGGGTGTTTCATGTGATGCAACCTGCTGGTTCTGTTGTGCGTGGATTCTGTCTGGTGGGTTCCTGATTCTCCTTCCCTTACACCTTGAGTGAAGATACAAATAACGACCTGTGTGTCCCCTCCCCCTCTTTTCTTTCCCTGTATCAGACCATGAATCCCCCTCTCCCCCCTCCCCCTCTGCTGGCTGCCACTGTACTCGCCTCCACCCCGTCAGGCGCTACTGCTGCTGTTGCTGCTGCCGCCGCTGCCGCCGCTGGAATGGGACCCAGGCCTGTGGTGGGATCCACTGACCAGATTGCACATTTACGGCCTCAGACGCGTCCCAGTGTGTAAGTGAGGGTRCCTTGATTACCGTGTAAGCGCTCGTCTCAAACAGCAGAGACCAAGAAAAACATGTCTGATAGGAGCTACTGACAGGCTTAGGGCCCAACCGAGTGGCTTGTGTTCTGGAAACTTCTACCCGGCCATGCACATAATTAGTAAGACACTTAGATAGAACGAGCCTAGCGTGAGCCAGGTGGGTGGCTGTCCCGCTGAGAAAAGGCCTTTCGCAGGTTAGAGAAATTCCTGTTCTCTCTTTTATAGGTTGCCTACATGGAGAACTGCTGTTCTTTTGTATAGCTCCATTGTAACCTTTTTATCTTCAGTTTCATTCCTTGTATCAAGATCTTAAGCAGCAGTTCTCAATAGTAGATATTTATTATATTATATTATATTATAAATTATTAGATATATTGGATTATATTAGATATATTCTCAAAATATTAGATATTTATATTACAATGCATAACAGTCGCAAAATGACAGTAATAAGGTAGCAACAAAATAATTTTATGCTCGGGGGCACTCCATCAGGAGCTGTCGTAAATGGTTGTAGCATTAGCAAAGTTGAGACCCCACTGATCTTAAAGAACAGGAAGGTATTCCACGCATGTCAGGTCTCCCTGCAGTAAGCATGGAGAGAGCTGAGTGCCCAGCAGGAAGAATCCAGAGAGGTCCAGTTGCCCTGTGCAGTTTGCCGCTGAGAGAAGGCATCTGCTTTGCATGACTCTGCACCTGTAGGGTTCAGAGCCCTGGCCGGTGCAGGTCAGTCTCCTGCCTGCTCTCTGTGTGGAGACGCCCTGCCCACGGCGCCCTCTCCTGCTCCCCACAACCTGGAGTTCCTTTCATTTTCTCCATTGCAGTCGGCTTCCCGGCCGAGCTCAGAAATGCAGGTGCAGCCTGAGCCTGCGGGTTCAGTGTGCATAGAAGGCGACATACTGTGTTTCCCAGGGGAACCGTATGCCATATGCCCTCATCTGGGTCTCGCTCCCAAGTCTAACAAGTGACGTTTGAAGAGCTCCATTGCCCCAATGGGTTCCTAATCCAGAGCACTAAGATAGGCGCGCTTGAAACCCGCATTCTTTCACAGCACATGAATACCAGTTCATGAGATAGCCATTTCCACAGGAGGAGGAATGCTCTTAATAAAAAAAATAAAATACAAAACAAAAACAAAAACAAAAACAAAAACAAAAACAAAAAAAACCCAGAAGCCTCTGCCTGCATTTAAAGAGCAGACAGCAAAACCTCTTTCCATGGAGACTTGCCAGAGCTGCTTGCAGGTTAAGATTGTATGTCCTGCCAGGCAGTGGTGGCGCACGCCTTTAATCCCAGCACTTGGGAGGCAGAGGCAGGTGGATTTCTGAGTTCGAGGCCAGCCTGGTCTACAGAGTGAGTTCCAGGACAGCCAGGGCTATACAGAGGAACCCTGTCTCAAACAAACAAACAAACACAAAACCAACAAGAAAAAAGATTGTATGTCCTGTCTCCCTGTGCCTAACGTACTTAAGACTTAGACCAAGCGAGCGTTTGGAGATCTTGGGGTTTGCCTGCTAGCCTGATGGTTTTCCTTCTACTCTAGATATGTCGCTGTATATCCATACACTCCACGGAAGGAAGACGAGCTGGAGCTGAGGAAAGGGGAGATGTTTTTGGTCTTTGAGCGATGTCAGGACGGCTGGTACAAAGGGACATCGATGCACACCAGCAAGATAGGTGTTTTCCCCGGCAACTACGTGGCGCCCGTCACAAGGTACGGTGCTGGATCAGTGCTTTCCTACATTCTAGATAGAGGCGCTTTGTCCTCTCCCAGGCTTTTCCGCGCGCACAGAGCCCTGCTTGCATTATTACCTGTTGTGTAGCCAAGGTTTGTAAAATCCATATCCATATCTGCTAAAATTCCTTCTGATACCAAGATTCTTTTCCTGTGGATATGTGTGGAAGTTATAGGTTCCTGCCAATAAAGGTACTGGGATGTAAGTTCTCTGCTTTAATTTATATGTGAAAAGACTCAGTTGTTCCATTTTCAGTGTTTGTCTACTAAAGAAATTAAAGGCTATATTAGTGTGTGCATGTCTGCGCAGTGTCTGCTATATACACCAGACAGGCAGATTCCTGAACATGACATGATTGATTTCTGAACATGACATTATTGATTCCTGGTCTTCATGTCTCTAATGCAGTTGCTTTTCTCATCCTCCCAGTTAATAAATGGGGAAACTGAGGCAGAAAGAGACTAAATAACTTGCCTGAGATCACATAGTAAAGAAGTGCTCAAACCCACACTGACTAGGTCTGTCTTTATTTCATTAACTTTTTTTTTTAATTATTATTAACGACCTTTGAATTCTGGCGATTCATCTTTGTAATGCAGTCAAATAAATATTCCTTAAATATGGCATAAGTGAATTTTAAGTGAAGATAGTTTTGCTCCTTGTGAGCCATTTGCCAACCTTTGGACACGTTTTGGGTGTCTCAGTGGATGGTGCTGGCATTCAGAGGGTACAGGCGAGGGGTTCTGCTGGGCCCTGCCGTGTGCAGGGCACTGCCCTCCCCGATAGCCTCTTGCATCCATCCCGCTTCTGTGATAAAATACGCTGACCAAAAGCAACTTGCGGGAGGAAAAGGTTTATTTTTGCTTACAGCTTCAAGTCACGGTTTACTGTTGAGGAAAGTTGAAGGCGGGCCTGGTGGCTATTCCACATAGCATCAGCCAAAGAAGCCTGGCAGGAGCCGTGCTGGATACTGCTTGCTGGCTTGTAGGCAGGTGTAAGTTGAGCTCTCTTTCCATACAGCTGGGAACTACATGCCCAGGAGAATAGTTTGCCCGCAGTGGTCTGGACCTCAATAAATGAAAAGGAGAGTCCCCTACCCAAATGCCCACRAGCCAGTCTCTCAGCTGAGGCTGTAACGGGTTGATAGTCAAAGCTAAGCAACCCTCAAAAAGGAACAGTACGGCCCAAGATGTCATTCAGGCTCAGACACCCTCATGTGTGTCTTGCACACACGTGCTGTGCACGCGCGCGCACACACACACACACCCTGCACACTAAACTCTATTTTTCTTTTAAGATAGTATACCTTCTGGTCATTGAGGCTGAAAGAAATGACCTAGAATGACATTAACACTGCCCTAGATTTTGATCACTGACTCTTAATAAGTAATTCAGGTCTAACTATGTTAAATCATGNAGCCAGTCTCTCAGCTGAGGCTGTAACGGGTTGATAGTCAAAGCTAAGCAACCCTCAAAAAGGAACAGTACGGCCCAAGATGTCATTCAGGCTCAGACACCCTCATGTGTGTCTTGCACACACGTGCTGTGCACGCGCGCGCACACACACACACACCCTGCACACTAAACTCTATTTTTCTTTTAAGATAGTATACCTTCTGGTCATTGAGGCTGAAAGAAATGACCTAGAATGACATTAACACTGCCCTAGATTTTGATCACTGACTCTTAATAAGTAATTCAGGTCTAACTATGTTAAATCATGCCTCCAACCTCCCTGACTTCAAACAAATGGCTTAATGAACTGACATGTTTGTCCGCCGTTGTCCTTGATTTATAGGTTGGCCAGCAACCTAATCAAATGAAAATCACTATTGTTGCAGATGGTGACAGAATGTTAGCTTCAATTTGACTTGCAGATTTTTAATCAATATAAATCTTTTCTGTACATGGTAAAATATATATTCAGGATCTGACACATCCCGAAAATGGCAATATGTATGCATATGTATGTATGTGTGCCTATTTATATATATTTACATGCCTATTCATATATTTATATGTGTTTATATATAAATATAAACACATACATACATTGAAATAGATATATAATATTAAACAAGAGAAATACAATAATGCAGAATGAAATTAACAAAAGATTCAAAACCAAACTGTTAAGTCTCTGCACATTTAACGCTGGAGAAATGCTTGCTTACAGCAGCTGCTCTGTAAGGCACCATTGCGGAAGGATAATSTTGATAATGAAGTATCAACTGTAGATTCATTATAAAATTGCTATACACAGAATTGCCACTTAAGTGAGTTGATACTATTTAAAAATATACACTAAACCGAACTTCTCCCGTACTTGGCTAAACTCTGCTCTAAGTCAGTTTAGAGCTGACTAGTCGCTGTAGCTGGGACAATGATGGACGAAGAGAAAAGAGCCCTCGTGCGCTGGCCTTAACTCCGGAGGGTTTGTATGTTGGGGGTGAGCGTCTTCAGCAAGGCAGTATGTGCGGAGCATGACAGCACTGCTGCATGCGTGGACTCACAGTGGCTCTGTGGCTGCATGCAGAAGATCAAGCCAGCCCAGATCCCAGCATGGATGGGGGAGGGACTCAGGAAGCCCCAGCCATAGCTGAGGAGCCATTGGCCATTGGTGGCTGCCAGAGAGGGGGTCAGATTTCTGCAGGATGTGGCCCCCGGAGGCTGTCCGTGACCCTGCACCCATGCACGTGACCCTGCACCCATGCACGTGACCCTGCACCCATGCACGTGACTGGTGGCTCCACACGGGCCCAGTGGGCTTAGACAAAAACAAAAACAAAAACAAAAACAAAACAAAACAAAAAAACAATAACAACAACAACAAAAAAAGCAACAGCTGCACATGAAGTCGGGGGAGAAAAGGGATGGGAAAGATAGGGCGAGCAATCGAAGGGAATGTGTTTGGGAAAAGCATGCTGACGTGTTTATGAAATTCTCAAGAAATTAAAATAAATGCGTACCTTATTCAGTAGTCAAGAGGTAAACTGTATTCAGTTTATAGAGAATAAAACCGGAAAGGAGGAAGCAGACTTCATGAAAAATTAAATCGTAAGGCGTAACTTGAACTTAAGGTGATGCTTCTTAAATGACTTGGTCTGTGATGGGTCTTGAACTTGAGACTGAGATAGAGCATCAGAAAAAAGCCAAAAGGGCCATTCCAATTGTGTGCTCTGTGTGTGTGTGTGTGTGTGTGTGTGTGTGTGTGTGTGCAGTGTGTGTGGGGTGGGTATATGAGTATATGTGAATTTGTGTGTGAATATGTCTGAGAGTGTGTATGAGTGTGTGTGAGTGTAAATGCAGTGAATGTGCAGTGTGTGTAAGAGACAGTCAGACAGACGACATCACTGTGTTTACAGGCACTTGTGTACTATGTTAGAGGCAGGTTGAGACGGTCAAAACAGGATCAGTATGGTGCAAATGGTGGGTCTTACTCAGGATGAAGCAGGAAAATTCATGGTTGTGACATTCAGTGCAGCTGCATGGCCACAGAATGGGAAACTAACCCTAATATTGCCTTCTTAGGCAGATAGGATGTGTGGTTTGGTGACTCAGGTGGTTCCGAGACCGTTCCCTGTCTCKGCCATCATTTCTTTGAATGTGCTGTTCTTAAAGTCTTGTAAAAATAATTCCATTCATTTTTTAAAAGGCTTTAAAGCTCAGAGTCATTTTTCTTGCATTCGTTGTTCAGTGTCCCTCTTTGCTGATGGATTGGGCTGTCTGTTTCTGTCTTGGCAGGGCAGTGACGAATGCCTCCCAAGCTAAAGTCCCTATGTCTACTGCTGGCCAGGCAAGTCGCGGGGTGACTATGGTCAGTCCTTCCACTGCAGGAGGACCTACCCAGAAGCTCCAAGGAAACGGCGTGGCTGGGAATCCTGGCGTCGTCCCCACGGCTGTGGTGTCAGCAGCTCATATCCAGACAAGTCCTCAGGCTAAGGTCCTGCTGCACATGACTGGGCAGATGACAGTCAACCAGGCCCGCAACGCTGTGAGGACAGGTAAGAGGGGGTCCTCGAATGCAGGAGGAATGGGCTTAGGTGACTAATCAGGTCAGTTACGACTGATGTCGAGAAAACTAGGTATGAATTTAAAGTAATTGCTACCGTTTTGAACTAGAAACTGGCAAACCATACTGCTAGTATTTCTTCGCCACTGTGGCAGGTACCCCTGGCAGAGACAAGCAAAGAGTGACAAATAGATCACTTGGTAGCCAGGCCCTAACACCGGAGGTCTGTGGTTAATGGAGAGCATCCCAGAAGAGATGCCGGGGCAGAGATGCAGCCTTTGTGTTAGCCACGAAGCACTCTAAAGGGACCAGCGCAAGAAACACATTCCAAGATATGCCTCAGTGATCTGCTTATTCTAGCCAGGCCCCACCCCCTAGTAGCCCCATCATGAAGTTAGCACCCTCATAATCCAGTCACCCCTCAGGACCGCCATCAGTTTCCAACCAAGCCTTCAACACAGGAGGCCTTTTAAGGGATACCTTAGGTCTAAACCGTAGCAGACATTCTATAACTGCTTTGGGCTAAGCACACCCTACACATTCGTTCAAATCCAATAGACCTGAGGTATAAAAAGAATAAATCCGATCCTAAGAATGTGAGTGGTTAGGGACTTGAAACATGACTTCTGCCGTCAAGGGCCTGCCTCCGATCTCACTGTTCCTAGCTGTGTGACTGCTGCATGATTCTCTGCTAAGCGGTGTGCTGGTGATTTTTTTTTTTTTTTTTTTTTTTTTTTTTTTTTTTTTTTGGTGAACTTAGTCACAGGTCTATTTTAAACTCGATGGGAAGTCAAGTGTCTTTCTCAATTCTGTGGCATTGAAAACCTACCAAGAGTCTTGGGTAACAACAGTGGAATAAACTGAATACTTGTGAGTTCTATTTAAAAGATTGTGGAGAAAGATTGTGAAGTAGTCAGAGAGGAGAGAGGGGAAATGTATAACAGATAAAGGACTTAAGACMGGAGTGGTTTGTTGACAAGCCATCAGAAACTGGCCCTGTGTCCCTCATGCTGTGGGAAGTTWTTGTCCATAAYGGAAGGGCTCTGGGGAATGGTGACAGCCTATCTTCCAAGTTCTCAGTAGCTGCAACTGCTRACCTGGAAGGAAAGTAGCATTCAGGTATCCTAGCTAGATAGCTCGGACYTGTGTGTTAAACATCCCTGCATCCGTTCTTTATTGCAATAAACGGCAGTAGCTGCCTCTCATCATGATCTACCACGGTGAGATGACTCACATTTTGGTAAGAGTGTTTACTAGGCCATTGACCCTTTCTGTGTCCCCTCCTGTCACCCGTCAGTTGCAGCACATAACCAGGAACGCCCCACGGCAGCAGTGACTCCTATCCAGGTCCAGAACGCCGCCTGCCTCGGYCCTGCCTCCGTGGGCCTGCCCCATCATACTCTGGCCTCCCAACCTCTGCCTCCGATGGCAGGTCCTGCTGCCCACGTTGCTGCCGTCAGCATCAGTCGAACCAACGCCCCGCTGGCCTGCGCTGCAGGGGCTTCTCTGGCCTCCCCAAACATGACCACTGGCGCTTTGGAGACCGAGCCCAGTGCTCGGACAGTGACCATCCTCCCTGGACTCCCCACGTCTCCTGAGAG
>BDUI01003232.1:8025-18446 GCA_002335545.1 Apodemus speciosus | reverse complement strand
TTGTTTTTTAAAAAGATTTATGTATGAGTACACTGTAGCTGTCTTCAGACACACCAGAAGAGGGCATCAGATCCCATTACAGATGGTTGTGAGCCACCACGTGGTTGCTGGGAATTGAACTCAGGACCTCTGGGAGAGCAGTCAGTGCTCTCAGCTGCTGAGCCATCTCTCCAGCGCCCCCCCCCTCCCAGTTTAGTGGTTTTTTGATAGGATTCCTGAGTGCAAACCAGTGGGTCTCTGATTTTTGTGCCTTCTCTTGGAACCTTTTCCTTCTATTCATTTGTCTTCTCCAACTCCCATATTATAGTTCTTGTCTTATCTTACCATGTTTTATTTTGTTATATTTCATTATGATCCCTCAGAAGCCTTTTCTAAGGAGAGGCGGGAAGGGGATGGACGGGATGAGAGGTGAGGTGGCGAGGAGCTCACCTGTGGAAGAGGGAAACTAGACTCAGGGTAGATCAGGGTAGATCATGTGAGAATGCAATCTCTTCAATAAAAGGAAAACCAAACCCTAGTTAAAATTTGCCCCTATTCGGGCTGGAGAGATGGCTCAGGAGTTAAGAGCACTGACTGCTCTTCTAGAGGTCCGAGTTCAAACCCAGCAACCACATGGTGGCTCACAACCATCTGAAATAGGATCTGATGCCCTCTTCTCTTGTGTCTGAGGACAGCTACAGTGTACTCACATAAACAAAACAAAAAAATAAATATTAAAAAAAAATTGCCCCTATTCAAAGGTACAAACCCCTGGTGCTGGGTGCCTTTACGATAACCATGTGTTGTCGTCCGTCTCTAGAAAGTCTTCTGCGTCTCACAGTAAGACTGCGTCGTTCACAGCCGGTTTCTTCCTCTAGCCCCTGAAGACTTCTCCTTTCTCTGCATGATCAATGGAGTCCCCAAACACCTTTCGTTTTTCGTCTGGCTCTCTTCTCTTAACATAATGCTTTCAAGATCCCTCCATGTTGTAGCATGTATTAGGATCTCAGTGGGTTGGTTTTTTATCTTCTTTTTTTTTTTAAAAAAAAAACATTACACATTTTTTTTTCTTTTGAAATACTTCCTGAGTGGTTAGATCTCTCACTTATTCAATGTGCTTAATAAGAATCATCTTATGTCCCGCCTTTGGTCACAAGAGGCGGAGAGAGTGAATTCAGCATTATCCACGAGTCGAAAATAAACGAGAGAGGAACCCAGATGGCAAAAATACAGTGTGGACTGTGCTAAGTGTCGTGAGAAATACACACGCGGCCCTCTGGGGCTCAGTCGAGCGTGAAATTACTTCCAGCTTTGGGGCTGGAGGTTCCCCGGGGAGAGTTTGAGCCAGGTCTTGAGAGATCGATAGGGCGTGGATGGGCAGAGAGATTGTGAGAGATTTCCCTATGCAAGGGGCAGCATGAGTCGAGTCTGTATGTGGAGGAGGAGGGGCGGGGCTATGTTTGAAGAGCCATAGGCGTGCTGGGGTGGGGGGTGGGGACGTTTGCGGTGACGTTGGCTGCTACAGCTATAAAGCAGGATTAGGACCAGCTCGTTGAGAGCTTTGTGTAGCAGTGTGAGGATTAACCTTACAGACACTGAGAGCCCGCTAATGGTTTTCCACAATGGGTACCTACAGGTGGCATTACTTAACATAAATATTTGAGTTGTGCATGGAATGGATGGGGGGGGGCAGGATAATGCAAGAAGGAGGTGGGGCTTAGTGAGTCCGTCAACCGGATGACAGCGAAGGGGACCAATGGGGCTGCAGCTTTCCGGAGGTGGCTCAGCAGGTGCCGTGGAGGGTCTGCAGAAGGTAGGTCGCCCAGGTTCTAGATGTTCAGAAGTGCCCAGGAACCCTGTTCACACAAGGGCGAGCCAGCCAGTGAGGCAGAGGGCTGGGCGGCAGGTGCGAGGGCCTTCGCAGCTGTGGCTGACATCTGCCTGTGGATCCCTGTAAACACTCCGCTTGGCAGAGCTGGGGTGCCTGGGTTCGCTGCCCGGTCCTGCCAGCATGGGGGGTGGGAGGGGGCGTGTGACCGAGCCTCAGTACAAACCACTTTGTAAGGCTCAAGGCCAGGCAGGGCCTGAGCTGGACGGCTTCAAGTGGAGTCTCTCTGCACCTGGCAGTCCTCACATGACGCACGGCGCGTCACAGTTTCCATTCTGCACTTCGCTTCTCACTCCACCACCCCCACCCCCCCACCACCCCCACCCCCGAGGTCTATAACTTAGCAATGAAAATTTGCTCCCACTGGGAACTTGGCAGGAAGATTATGTTCTCAGCCCGGCAGCCATTCCAGTCCGGGATTTTCCTGACAAAATTGGTTTAGTGCGTTTTTTTTTTTTTTTTATAAAATGCAAATATTAATCTAATTCCTTCCAAGGGTTCTAAGCTAGGCTTGTTCCATTTTACCTTCAAGCAGCTTGCAGACTGCCAGCCAGCGACGCATCTCGTGAGAGATCCCACACAGCATGTGCTTTCAGGCCGTGGTACGGTTCCCTCCAGAACTGCAAAGCTTTGCTTAGATTTTAACTCGCCCCAAATGGCAACTACATCATTGCTTTTTATGTGGACTTTCTTGGCCTGTTGGCATCAGACCTGAGAAAGCACATCTGGGTTCTTCTTTGAGAGCGCTGTACGATGAAGTTGTTGGTTTGCTTTTAAAGATGTCAGTGAAAGGATTCCAAAACTCTATGTCATTCTGCAGTGTGGGAACTCCCAGTATCAGAATGTTCTCTAGCTTGTGGCCTGAGTTCATCTGTTAGTTATTGACTAGCCCACGTCTTAAAATCCCCCCTCCCCGAAGCACCAGACCCCTGCGTGCTCAAGGAAGCCCCATGCGTGAAGTGGCTGACTTTCTGGGGTTGAACTACGTGTGTCACTGTACCGAGAATGTCACTCTTCTGAACTCGTTAGGCTACGTACGAAATAGATTGTCTAACTCATAGAAGTCCCATTGTCCAGGTGAGGAGACTGAGGCCGCGTTAGCTGGCTCAAAGTTAAGATGCTCTGAGTGACGGTCAAGACTGGGTGAGTTCCCCTTCACCCACGCCTCTCCTCCCTGCTCTGCACTTGACTGACCTCGGCTGTAAACTCTCATGTCTGAGTTGGCGGAACCTTTCCTGGGAAGGCTAAGCCCACCCAGCGCTATGCGTTGGCTGCAGACCTTGGAGGCGTGTATTGGTACCCGTGCCCTCCGGGGGCAGAGTGATTGTTGGACAGCTACTTAGCTTTTGTGAAAAATGAGCCCACTTGCTGTGGTCTTTGCTAATGTGGTGGAGTCTGGGTTTTGACGGAATCGGGATTGGAGAGAGAACCAGGCTATACAAGATGCTAGACCGGGGCTAGAGGGGGCCAGTTTTACAGCGACTGCTTCACGCCACTGTTGACTGGTTTTTGGAAAGGCACTTCAGGCCCTTACATGGCGCCTGATTAGGGGTGTCCAGTGGCCTCACTCATGCTGGCTGATTGTCCCGGACTCCAAACACCGCCAACAGCCACCGCTTTGACTGGGAAGAGCAAGGCGGAGGAAAGAGAGGGATGATGTCTGGTAGAGAAAAGACTGGGTAGAGCGAACCAGAATAAGTCACCGCCGCCTGGCTTCCTTAGCTGCTAATCATAACCCTGCCTTAGAGACCAAGGCATGGGGCAGGGGGTTAGGCGATGGTCACCCCCAAGGCTGCGGGGCAGGTAGGTACTGGCCGCCGTTCTTCCCACTCAAGTCTGCCCGGAAAACTAAGGGCGAGCCAATAGATAAGGACACATGGAGATTGGAACGAAGGCATCGCTGCTGGTCGTGGTGGGCAGAATTGAGCCCACAGTTCTCTCATTTCTGTGTAGACCTTGGACCTCTTGCCTATGTAAAGGCAGGCAAACTTCCTCAAAACCACTGCCTCCCGGATGTCAAACCCAGCATAAGGAATACTGAAGACAATCCTCCCGATCTGCCTCCCCGGGGCTCCTAGCACCGAGGCAGAGCAGAGCCCACACAGCCTGCAGGAAGGCAGCCTTAGCTTGCTTGGCTACATGCCCCTGTCTCGGGAATCAAATCTACTTGTCTCTCCCTGGAGTGGAGGGTAGGACGGAAATGGCTCCCCTATTAAGAGTCCGTACAACACATATCCTTAAGTATAGCTAAAATACAAACACTGAACACAGACAAAAATGTCCCTCCCTGTGGAGGTAACTCAGGCACACCAGCTTGGCCATCAGTAATGGATAAAAATGAATACCCAGGCCAGGCGGYGGTGGTGGCGCACGCCTTTAATCCCAGCACTTGGGAGGCAGAGGCAGGCGGATTTCTGAGTTCSAGGCCAGCCTGRTCTACAGAGTGAGTTCCAGGACAGCCAGGGCTACACAGAGAAACCCTGTCTCGAAAAACCAAAAAAAAAAAAAAAAGAATACCCAGACTCGGTCTTCGTTCACGCCAAGCCTGCCGAGCAGAATCACTGGATTTTGAGTTGTACAGACCCTTGTAAATTCTGTTCGTGTCAAGGTAGCTTGCAGACTGCCAGTGCGGTGCACAGGGCGCCATTTTTATTGTGAACTGAATAGCCTGCTTCTGTCTTACAGGCACAGGGTGGTGGTCTCCTATCCTCCTCAGAGTGAGGCCGAACTTGAACTCAAAGAAGGAGATATTGTGTTTGTTCATAAGAAACGAGAGGACGGCTGGTTCAAAGGCACGTTACAGAGAAATGGCAAGACTGGCCTTTTCCCAGGGAGCTTCGTGGAAAACATCTGAGGAGACTGAACAYGGAGAAAGCATCGCATCGCATCACATGGCTAAAGAGCACAAATAGGTTTCACAGCAAGAGCACATCTGTGGACTTGCAGATCTTCAAGAGCTGAGCAGGAGATGGGCACCTGACTCCAGAGCCCCGGCCTGGTTACCCCAGGGGCAGACAGGGTGAAGGCAGGCGGCCGCCCCTGTGTGGGTTCCGTGCCTCCGGGTTCTGATGTGTAAAGTGTGCCTTGTACTGTCTAATGGACTATACAGAAAAATGTCTTTTTTTTTTTTAAGATGTATAACTAAAATGGACAATTGTTTACAAGGCTTAACTAATTTATTTGCTTTTTTAAAAACTTGAACTTTCTTGTAATAGCAAATTCTTTGGGTTATGGTTTTTAGAAAATGTTAATTTATGAAATGACCGTTAAGGAGAAGCTGGGTTCTCTCCTGTCTGTTGAGAGCAAGAGATTCTTTTTGACATGGACTGCATCTCCCCTCCCCTGCCTGCTGCCCTCCTCCCTGCTGTTATATTCGGCTCCGTTTAGACAAAAAAAAAAAAAAAAAAAAAAAAAAAAAAAAAAATGCCAGTTTTCCAAACAGACAGCCGAATCAGTACCAGGAAGGACCTGGGGAGGGGAGACGGCAGACTCCAGGTAGAGGTCCCCATCTGTGTGCTCTGGTCAGAAATCAACCTGAAGACCTAATCCTCGATCTCATTTTGTGGGTTTTTCATGTTCCTGAAGCCAAGTGGGTTAAGTAGGATGCAAACTGAAGCACAACCCTGGACTGAACCCGCGCCTGCCTGCCGGCCGCAGCAGCAGCGCGTGGGGAAGGAAGAGAAACTGAGTGGTTGGTAGTCGCTGTGTGTGAGTGGCTCTGAAGCGTAGTTCCCATTCTCTCCCCAAGTGATCTGCATGCCCAGTCACAGTAAAAGTTTGTGAGACAGCGGTGGTAAGAGAAGCACTCGTGTTAAAGTCAAAGGCTGTAAGAAACACTGTGAACGTTTCCACTCATCCATCGTGATGTCTCCGCCATCTTGCATGTGTTGCTGGATCCCTGCAGTGGTGTGGACTGTGCATTTGGTGTGTGTATTTCATAGCCGTTTTCGCTCAGAACTGACCGACACAGGAGGTTTAGCATACACAGCGGTCTCTTCCCTGCCCCACCACCGCGACTGACCGAGATGTCTTTAGTGGGCTTGTTCCCCTTCTGGGGAGGGCACAGCTGGCCAGCACACCGGTAGTTAGCTAAAATGCTCTCCCACGTGTGTCCTCCCAGCGGACCCATGTGGAGGGCGAACTTATCCGGGAGACCACTTGCCCCTGTGACTGTGTTGAGGCTCTTTCAAGGCTTGCTGGGAGTGGGCTGTGCCCACACCTTAACAATTGTGGCAGGGTCCGGCTGAGCCCATCTTTTTATTCTACCCTTCGATGCCCTCTTCCAATTTCACCCCAGCTGTGGGTCTGGCTAGTCCTGAGAACAGATAGAGGAAAGAGGCCGGTAGCGAATGGCCTTGTTCTACAGTTCTCTTCTGAGTAAGATGGTGAGGAAGTCAACGGCCAACCAACCTTTTCCTTTTTGTTTCTTTTAACTTTAAGATAAAAGTAGCTGGGAAATATTAACATGAACCGAAGAATCACGGAATGGAAAGAGATCCCATTGTCTTAAAAAGATCCGTAATGTGGTTAGAAATGGAATCATTCCTGTTAACCGATTTTTTATATATATATATATAAAAAAACACTGTATATTATGTTCCGTTGTGTTGAAATTTTTTTTAAAGAAATACTTTACTTGGATATTCATGTAATATATAAAGGTTTGGTGAAATGAACTTTAGTTAGAGAAAAGCTGACATCAGCTTTCATGTGTGTGAGTTGACACCAATGTGTCATAATATTCTTTATTTTGGGATATTAGTGTATTTTATAGAAATTTTAAAAAAGCAAAAAGACTACTACAAGTTAAGATGATTTTTTTTTTACCTGTCTTTTCTCCATATTTTCAGCTATGTGATTGAAGTATCTGTGGTAATAGCTTCCTGGTATAATGTTGGTTAAACTCATCTGTCGGTAGATCATTAGGTGATATAATATGTGGGTTTTGTATTGGGCTTTTTGGAGACAGTAGACGGGATGTTGTAACAAGGGCTTGTTACGCCATGGTGAGGATGAGAAATCGACAATTGTCGATTTCTCGTGCCTTTTATGTTAATTTTGAGGACTGGATAAAGGTTTCATTATTAAAAAAAAAATTGATGTTCAACCCTTCTATGCCCTTTGTATCAGTCTTTGAAGAGTTTGCTCCTTAAAATGAATAAAAACCTGCTGGGGGCGGGGCGGCAGCTCAGCGGTTAAGATCCTGCCCCGTGCTTGTGGGGAACCCGAATTCAGGTCTCATCCCGTTGGTCAGCCCACAGCCACCTGTAACTCCAGCGCCAGGACACCCAGGACTCTTGACCTCTTCAGCACGGTCACTTGTGACTTAATTGCTCAAGGCTAACACTCCCTCCACATAAAGCTCAGCCCGAGGGTGCCTTCTGTGAGGGTTGGTTTGAGGGCTATGATCTATTTTTTTTTCTCTCAAACCAACTTTATTCGCTTAGTTCCCCGAGAAACTTAAACTCTTCCCTGGGTTCTGGGTCTCATAAGACAGTGCGTAGCACTTACCGGGCTTGGCTCCTCCGGGTTCCTAAAATAACCCGGCCAGTGTTCGATTTCTAAGTGTGGGTGTGGCAGGCCCACAACCAAACACATGGCCACCACAGGTCTGGYGTGGCGTGGGAATGCTGTCCCTCAGCTCACCACGGTTTTTATCTCCCATGAAATCAGAGATCCACGTACATCTCATCTAAAAATATATTTCTCTATTGACTCTAGGTCACCGTATCAAATCACTTGTAAGAATTAAAGATGGGGAATTCTGGGTTGTATTATAGGTTTGCCACAAGTTCCCTCTGTAATTGCCTGTGTAAGCCAATTGTGCCGTGGTCCTCTCTTCCTACCACTGTCCTACGTATCCCACTRGTGAACGTGAGGGTCAGAGGAAAKTGTTTTCTTTCTTTCATACCTATTTGGTTGGTTGGTTGTTGAGACCCGGTCTCTACGTAGCTGGCTAGCCTAGAACTTACTATGTAGACCAGGCTGACCTCAGACTTGCAGAGGTCTGCTCTCTTCTTCCTCCCAGTAGGCTGGATTGAAAGGAATGTGCCATATCATGTTTTAATGTGTAATATTAGTTTCATCAAATTCTAATCAAAATAGTTTATCTCCTCCCTATAGATCATATGATACAGCATAAATGCATTTCAGGGTCTAACTGCATTCAAAAGGAACAAACTAAGGTACTGTTTCCAAGAGCTGCACGTTTAATTTCCTGTTCTTATTTTAAAAAAAAGGGGGGGGGGACTTTTTCCTTTTCCTTGAGATAGCATTGGACAGCTATATGCTGTTGTGCATATTGTGTTGCTCCTGGGTTTAAGCAGATCCTCTTGACTGTGACTCTAAGTCTCCCCAGAAGCTAGAACTATGGACAACCACTGCCACGCTCAGTTTCAGACCATGTTTTCAATGCCTTGAGAAGTTCAGAGACTGTTTTAACCCAAGATTATAACAACATTAGGATTTGAGTTTGGAAAGAACTTTTAATAGCTGTCTTAAAGTTATTTAACTCCTTGTTTGTATCCATGGAAAGTTTTTTTTATTAGTGTGTGGTGTGTGTGTGTGTGTGTGTGTGTGTGTGTGTGTGTGTGTTTGTGTGTGTTGTATATATATGTAGTATGTATGGAAGTCAAAGGACAAATTTGTGGAATCAGTTTTCTCCTACCATCACCTGGATTCCAGGGATTAAACTCAGGTTGCCAGGCTTGGATGGTAAACAACTTTACCTGCTGAGCCATCTAGACCTTTATTATTATTGTTGTTGTTGTTGTTGTTGTTGTTGTTGTTGTTACTACTACTACTACTACTACTACTACTACTACTACTACTATCATTTCTACACATGGTGCAGGGGACATGCACAATGATCAGGAATCACTTCTCCCATTGTGTCTTCTGGGTATCTAACTTGGATTGTCATGTTTACCCTGCAAGTACTCCCACTGAACTGTCTTGCTGGCTCCTATGAAGTTATTTTTTTAATGTGTTTTAAACCAATTAAACTGGCCTTATCAAGTAGGATCCAACTGAAAACACTTCAAGAAAGGGAACCTGTCTGCCTCTGAAAATAAACCGGAGTATACTTACAGACAAGATTAGCCAGTGTCCAAGTTTGGCGAAAGGGAGTGACCTTCCTGTGGGTCCAGACTGTGGGATGTGCTGGGGACTTTGCTCTGCCTGTCCCGCAGGCCCTTATCAGCAGACACAGGAAGGAGCTATTTGCCTGAGTAGCAACCAGCCAAAGTAAACAGTAACAGTTTTAATATACACTGTGTTTCCTATTACAGTTAACCCTTGACCAGTTAACCCTTGAACGATGCAGTTCTAAACTGGGCAAGTCCCTGTAGATACAAGATTTAGAGATTTCTAACAGTTTGAGGGGGTAAAAAACCCATAAATGACAGACCATAAAACCTAACAATGTCAAGCAAAAACAAAAAGCATACCGTGTATGGTGATACAGTCTTATCATTTACTATCATAAAATACACATCTGTTATTTCAAAAGTTAAAATTTTATCAAAACTCACACAAACACAGACTGTCCAAAGTACCATTTGCAGCTGAAATGAAGAAACACAAACAGAAAAGCTAGACATAAGATGCAGCATAAACCATAACTGCATAAAAGCGCCCAGAGAGGATGCTGCAGCGATCCAGTGGCCGCCAGGGTTGCAGTGCACCCAGGAGTGGAAACGCCTCCTTAGTCACCGTGTGAGCACGTGATCAACACGTGAGCCTTCCTCTCGCCAGGAAGTAGTGAGCATACTTGCAGTGATGGCCCCCAGTGTCCGCACGCATCACAGTATAACATGCATGTGCTAATCGGCTGTTGATGTCTGTAGAGCGGCTGCCAGTCGACTGGTAAGCTATTGATCTTCGGAAAGTTCTACATAGGGTTTTGACTCCATGAGGGAGGTGGCACCCTGGACACCTACATTGTCCACTGTCAGGAGATTCTGGTTTAGCTGTTGAGATTTCCATTTCAGAGCACCATACAGATCTTGCACAGGGTGGATTCTTGTCTCATACAAGGATCGGGGTTTCTGGTATTGATGGGGAAGGGAACCGCAGTTGACATTAATCTTTGTGTCTCCCGTGCCATAAATTTGTTCAGGATCAGACTAAGTAGTATTAAGTAATATTTAGTCTCCAAAGATAAGGGAATTATCCTAGCTGTGACCAGTGAGCCACATTCCGCTGCTATTGCTTTCACCTGAGATCTAAAAAAAAAAAAAGAAATGGTTTTAAGAGGTGGCTGACCTTGAAGTTGAAGCTTTCAAGGTTGTATTTGAGAGACAGACAGACAGACAGACAGACAGACAGACAGACAGACAGACTATGGAGTGGGAAAGCCTTTCTAAATATGATTCAAACCCAAAAGTTGTAGAAGAAAAAAAAAGTTAATTGAACTACAGAATGTTTGATAATCTACGTGGTAAAACACTATAACCAGCCGGGCGTGGTGGCGCACGCCTGTAATCCCAGCACTTGGGAGGCAGAGGCAGGCGAATTTCTGAGTTTGAGGCCAGCCTGGTCTACAGAGTGAGTT
>BDUI01003231.1:51293-69628 GCA_002335545.1 Apodemus speciosus | reverse complement strand
TAAGAGATGTTCATTATCCTTCAAGATTCAGGATTGGCAAGATGAGATTGACTGGATACACACACACACACACACACACACACACACACACACACACGAAATCCTGACAACTATAAACACTGATCAATTTGGCCATATATAATCCTGAATTTAAGGCTGCCATAACAGCTCTGCCTAACCTCCTTCAGATTCACGGTCAGGATGGTTACCCAGGGATACATAAGCCAATTTTCTTTTGGTTGAGGAACATCTAAACACAAGATGCTGTTGCTAAAGCAAATCCAACAAAAGAGGGCACTTCCCTATCACTGCAGACAAACACATTCTTGGTTTTAGTGCAGGAGTCGTAGTTCTTAACGAAGCCTCTCAGGATCTGCAGTTGCTGCATGTGAAGTGCTACAGACAAAGCTTGATGAATCTGTAGGATCCGTTCAGACAATCGCTGCTGAGCCGAAGGCAGACCACACACGGGGGAATCATGGAACACATTGGGTGCTTAGGGTGATGGGGACCGTGCATACCAGCATGTGTTTAGAAATCACGTGTTATGTTTTCAAATGAGGAATTTCAGAAATTTGACTATGTTCTAGAGATTTACCAATACTGCTTTTTCCCCCACTAAATAAGTTTGGRAATGTAGGGTATTGGGCATAAGGGACTAATGTGTTTGGTGGAAGAAATTTCAAGATTTGATAGCATTGAGGTTGTGCCATTCTTACTGTTCACTGCTCTTTTACACACACACACACACACACACACACACACACACACACACACACACACGACCAGCAAATAGACAAGAAAGATACAAAAAAAATGTGCAGTTTAGCAAGAAAATGAGGATTCAGATTCAGAAGCAATTATACTTGTTGAAGAGTTTAGCAATATTAATGATAAACCTTTTCCTCTGCACTGGGTCAGCAGAACTGTGCCTTCAGAGCAAGATCCCACCCGTCGGCTTCCACTAGTGAAAACGCAAGTTCGTCTGAGAGAAGAGAACTGGAACTGGGTTTGTTGCTGAAGGGTCCTTGATTGAAAACAAACGTTGAGGAAGGAATTTGGATTCTCTCACCAAAGGCATGCGAAGGCCTCCACCGTGGTACCTAAGGGGGCAAGGGTACATCTCCATCTAGCAGCGGAAGGTGGTAGCCTTGTCTACATGGCACTGTTGATATAAGAGACGAAAGAGTAAGTGTCTCCCTGAAGCAAGCACCAGGGAGCTGTGAGGGCCAGGCCATGTGTGGCAGGTTGGACCTCTGTGTGTTACCTTTATAGCTCCATTGTACGAAGCTATAAAGGTAACGCTCAAGCCGCCATTCCAGCATTTAGGGGTGCTGGGACTATGGGATATCAACCAAGGAAAGCTGTAGGCACGGAGTGTAGCTGGCCCCGGAAGAAAGGCTGTGTGTGTGTCAGATGGCAGAGCTGGAGGGAAAGGCTTAGGTAGCCCTTTGGAGCCCAGATGATTTCATCACAAGTCCTGGCTGCTGGACATGGAGCTGAACGATTTACTGTTGTTCCTGTAGGATTTGGGTCTTGCTTTGGTCTGATCATTCCTTGTTATCCTCTTGTTCCCCGTGTCTAGGGTGGAATGATTCTCCTATGCTGCTGTCTATTGAATGTATCTAACTTGCATTTTTGAYTTTACAGGGTCTCCTAGTTAAGAGATTGCTTTGAATCTTGGAAGAGACGTTGGGCTCTTSAACCGCGTTTGGGCTACTAACGGCCATGTGGGGGTCTTGAAGTTGGAAAGAATGGATCCTGCATGGCGATGTGGCCACAAATCTATGGAGGCCGGGAGTGGGATATTGTGCCTTGAATGCAAAACTCCCCTCATAAGTGTAGGTTGGAAGATGACAACACTGGCTTGGAAGGTTGTGGAATCTCTAGGACACAGTGCTTTGGTGGATGAAGTGGTTTACTAGAGTGAGCYTGAGGTTTTATAGCAGGGCTCCAATTCCTGTTCACTTTTTGCTTCCTAAATGTGGGCACAATGTGGCCAGCTGTCTTACTCCTGCTTCCAAACCCTCCCACCATGATGGGCTGCATCCTCTTATTATTACTAATAATTGTGTGTGTGTGAGTGTGTGTGTGTATGTGTGTACACATGCACATCACATATGTACATGAGTGCAGGTGCCTATGGAGGCCAGAGGCATCAGGCAAGATGCCCTGGAGCTGGAGTCATAGGCCGTTACAAGCTTTCTGAACTGAGCAATGACAACCAAATTTGGAGTCCTCTTCTAGAGCAGCAATCTCATTTAACCATTGGGTCATCGCTCTAGTCCCTGCATCCCTCTTTAAAAACAAACAAAAAAATGCTTTTATATTTAGTCATATATCTGTGTATCTGTGTATCTGTGTGGGGTTGTGCATGTGACTGCAGTGCCCTCAGAGGCTTCACATCCCCCTGACAGTAGAGTCACAGGTGTTCGTGAGCTGCCCAATGTGGGTGCTAGGAGCCACACTTAGGTCCTCTGCAAATGCAGTAGGTGACCTCCGCCAGTAAGCCAAATCTCCAATCCTCCCTTTTAAATGCCCGTTAAAAATGTGAGCCCAAATAAACCTTTCCTATTGTCTTAGTTAGTTACTGCTGTGAACAGACACTATGGCCAAGGTCAGTCTTATAAAGGACTTTTAATTGGGGATGGCTGACAGATTTAGAAGCTCAGTACAGTATTATCAAGGCAGGAACATGGCAGCATCCAGGCAGGCGTGGCGCAGGAAGAGCTGAGTTCTACAGCTTCTTCTGAAGGCTGCTAGCAGAAGACTGACTTCCAGGCAGCTAGGGCGAGGGTCTTAAGCCCATGCCCACAGGGACACACCTACTCCAACAAGGCACACCTCCTAAGAGTGGCCACTCCCTGGGCCAAGCATATTCMAACCATGACATCCATTTATGTTGTTTCTTGTTATGTTGGTCTTAGCAGCAAGAGAAGGAACTTGAGGCCAACAAGATGGCTTTCTAGGTCAAAGTACATGCTCTAGAATTGCAATGATCTGGGTTCGATCCCCAGAATCTACATAAAGACAGAAGGAGGAACCAACTCCGCAGAGTTGTCTGGCCACACATCAGACTCATCGTTGTCCCGATCCACAACAGTAGTAATTAAAAAATAACATTTAAAAAGTGGCTAATACAATAATTCAGGTTCCACAGCAACGACTGAGAGGCACTCCCTCCGCCTCCCAGGAAATGCTGCATGGCTTCTGTCACAGCCCCTTCCCCCACCCCTTTTCTCTCTGAAGGGACTGTGGGGAAGGGGATCACTGGTCTCTCAAGTGTCTTTGGTGCAGTAAGTTCATTGACCTTGGCCTGAATTGCTGAGGGTTATGTGAGTATAGTAGCGACTTAGTCAAAAATAGCTTTCCTGCTGACTCCAGCCTGGAGAACAGCATCCAAGCAAAGGAAGCTGAGCCTTTGAGGGGGCAATCTCCTCCCTGCTCCTTATCACTGGACAATTGTTTCCGCGTGCTAGGGGGACACGGTGTGCACTTCCGTTTGGTTGCAGAAAAAAATGGCTGCAGCTGCAGCGCAGACACCGAAGGGCCGTGAGCGTCGGCACGCAGAGAGCAGCATTAGACAAAATGTCAGCACGTGGATGGAGCAGGGGAGATGAAGCTGCTGGCATCGGCACTCCAGAGCGGTGGTCTCATTTGCTCAGTTAACAGACAAAGAGCCTTTGCTATGTGGCAAAGACTGTGCTGACATTGGAGATCCCCGAAAGGGAGAGGGCTCTTCTCAGCCTCATCCCTCCCTGGTAAGCCATCTTGTCCCCGCCCCTAATGGTCGCTTTTACAGTTCACGGAAAAAAATGCCCTGGGTACTTTAGAAGACATGAAACTCACACAGTGAACAAACCAGATTTCCCTGGCCTCTTGCTGCTGGCAGTCTAGAAGGAACAACGGACAAACGATAGACAGAATCCAAAATCACAGGCACTGTCTTAGCACTGAGTCCCCAGTGGAACTGGCTGAGGGTCCTGGCAGGCATGAGAGGATGCTGCCCCTGCTGCAGGGAGTGTTGCTGCTCTGTGAAGGACTGTGCCAGGGCTCCCGGTGCTTTTGCCCGTGAGTAACATGGGGGGGGGGAGAGCTATCTGAGTTTTGCTCAAGCCACAGACGCCTCCAAAGGTTGAGCAGGGAGGGGGCTGCTCTGATATTTTTGGAGGAAAATTTGAAAACACTCATCAAAGCTTTGAAAGAATGCCTCTCCTTTGACCTAATAAGTTCACTTCTGGGAATTTATCCAAAGGAAATAATTAGATAAGCGCACAGGGATGCACATTAGAGGGAAACTCATTGCAGCCTTATTTCTGGTAGTTAAAAATTTGAAGTGATCAAGACAGTTAATAATCAGGGATTGTCGAAGCTAATTGCAGTACAACCAGTAAATGACATAAAATGATTCTTTTCCCTCTATGTTAATATAGAAAGATGCCGTTATCAGCCAAGTAAGAAAATCTTGGTTTAAACCATATGGAACCTGGAGCAGAGAAACACTTCCAACCCAGCACTCTAGAGGTGGAGACAGGAGGATCACAAGTTCTGGGTCATCCTTGTGACAAGTAAATTTAAGGCCATCCTGGGACACATAAAATCCCGTCTTAGAACCATCCAGAAGCAAACCAGAAACTGAGAGTCCAGAAGGAAATGCCCATAGCTGTGGCCCTCAAGCAGGTACCTCCAAGACCACTGAATAGAGGAAGAAGAGTTTCTTCAACAACAGTGCTAGGCTAACTGAGGAACAACAGCAAGAGAATTGGACCTTACCCCACACCGTACACAAAACCATCTCAAAATGGAGGCTAGCTGAACATAAACACTCTTAGAAGACATCAGAAGAGTAAATCTTGATGTTGGGAATAGTTTCTTACACCAAAAGCACCCTGCCCCCTAAAAAAGTTAAATCAGACTCCATCAAAATTAAAATTTTGGGGTATATCAAGCACTCCTGTTTCAAGGAAACCCACAGAGTAGAAGAAATGTATTTGAAAATCGTATGTTTGAATGTAGAAAGATCTGGAATATAGAAAGAAGTTTTATGACTCAACAAGAAAATGCAAACATCCAAAAGGCTTGAGTAAATATTTCTCTGAGGAAGATAAACAGAAGGTTATCATTAAGGGTGTGAAATGACACCGCCAAACCCTGTCATCGGGGAAGCACCGTTCAAACCCACAATAAGGCGCCACCGCATGGCCACAGCAAAGGGCAGATAGCGAGGGCTGGCCTGGAGCCTTGTGCACTGCTGGGGGACGGTAAAGAGGCGCAGCCACCGAGGTGACCAGTCTGTGGCTTCCTTAGTAAGTTAGGCATAGACTATCAACCCAGCAATCCCACCTCAGGGGTAAACCCCTAGAACTGAGAATGGCAGCCAGTGGTGGCGCACACCTTTGACCCCAGCACGAGGGAGGCAGAGGCAGGTGGTATATCTCCGGGTTGGAGGCCAGCCTGGTCTACAGAGAGTTCCAGGACAACCAAGGCTATGTAGAGAAACCCTGTCTCCAAAGACTAATTAATTAATTAAAAACAAAATAGCACTAAAATAAAAATGTATACACGCATGCTTGTGTAAACTATCCTCAAGAGTTCAAAGGTGAAAGTGATTCAAATGTACCTCAGTCGATGAGCGGAGCGATAAACCATGCTGCGCCAGTGCACTGGAATATTACTTGACTCTAAAAAGTAAAGAAGAGGTGATTCCTGCTGCAGCATACACTGGCCTGGATTACACTATGGTAAGTGAAGGAAGAGGACCGTGGAAGTCCACATGCGGCCTGGTGTCATTCGTGTCAAATACCCAGCATGGCGATCCATGGAGACAGGTAGCAGACTGGTGGGGGTGGGGGTGGGGGTGAGGGTGGAGGTGTGGACAGGGGACCTGGTAACTGCATTAAAAGTAGTTTCCTCCTGGGGTTGACACTGGAGCCAGGCAGTGGTGGCACACACCTTTAATCCCAGCACTTGGGAAGCAGAGGAAGGCAGATTTCTGGGTTCGAGGACAGCCTGGTCTACAGAGTGAGTTCCAGGACAACCAGGGCTACACAGAGAAACCCTGTCTCGAAAAAACAAAAAACAAAACAAAAACAAACACTGGAGTCTAGATCTGGGTAATGGTGATGGTCGAGTGGTAATGTGGACAGGCTGAGTTTGCCAAATTGCACTCTTTCAAGTGGTTAAAATGGAGGAAAAAAAATGTGGCTAGTCTAGAGAAAGTCACTGTCAGGACAGATAATGGAATGCCAGCTGATGATGTGTTTAGGGCTTGCGACTTTTCAGCCTTTTCTTTTTTTTATAATTTGCATGGTTTACAGTAAGAATGTTTTGCATTAATAATCAGAGTAGGAAAGGAGACATAAATGGTTTTATTTTATAAGTGGGAGCTAGCAGCCACTTGGGGTACGGTGGGAAAGGTGCTTGCTGCCAAAACTTGGTGCTCCGGGAGTTCCATCTCCAGAACCCACAGCAAAGGGAAAGAACTCACTCCCCAAAGTTGACTTGTGACCCCCAAGAATCCCACCCACTCAGTTATTAATAGTAAATAAAATAAAAATGAAATAAACCAAGGACACGTGCTAGAGAGATGGCTCAGTGAGTAAAATCTTGCTGTGTGAGCAGGAGGACCCAAATTGGAGTCCCAGGACTGACACGCTAACACCTGGCAGGAACTTCTGTCCTGCCAGTGCTAAGAAAGAAAGGACAAGAGCATCCTGGGAGCTTGGGAGCCAGTCACTCTACCAAAGCAGTGAACTCCAGATGAGAATTAAGGGGGGAGGGAGGTGGGAGTGGGTCAGGTGGAGGGGCATATACTTGGAGGCAGGGGGTGGAAGGAGGGGTTGGGAGTCTTTGGGGAGGGGGGAAATCAGGAAAGGTTTTACCATTGGCAATGTAAGTGAAGACAATATTCAATTAAAAAAAGAAAAAGAAAAAAAGAAAAAAGATATACAGGGTGGATGGCCACTTAACGTTATCTGAACGAATACTCATTTATATATTCTGTTAATTATTTAAGTTGATCCTAGAGAGAGAGAGAAAAAGAAACCTTAATACTGAACATGGTTAAAAAATTGAAATCGGGCTGGAGAGAAGGCTCAGTGGTTAAGAGCACTGACTGCTCTTTTTTTTTTTTTTTTATTGAAAAGGGAAGTAAAAACACTTTATGATAAAATTAAAGATTTACATGGAAAATATTTCAGATAGACACATTACAATTGACAATTTTCATGGAAATTAAGGAGTAAAGTGGCAGACATGTAAAACATTGCTAAATAAATTGAAATATGGGATAGAAACATTTTATGATAGAATTGAAGATTTATGTGGAAAATATTTCTGATAAAATTGTAGAAAAAATGTAGAAAACATGTTAGAATTGAAGATTATCATGGAAAATTTTATATAGATATAATAATGGTAGGCATAAAAGTATTCCTAAGTTGATTAAAAGTGGAATTATAAACATTTTCTGATAAACTTGAAGATTTACATGGAAAATATTTCTGGTAAAATTCAAGAAATAAATAGACAAACATTAAAATTGACTATTTCATGGGAAATTTGCATAAAAATGGTTGATGTAAAATCTCTAAATTAATTGAAGGTGGGATTAGAAACATTTGTGATAAAATCAAAGATTTACATTGAAAACATGTAAAGTAAAGGAAGTATATAGGAAGACATATTAAGATAGAAGATTATCATGAAAAATAATGCAGATAAAAATGGTAGACATAAAAGAAATTACTAATTAAAAGGGGAATTACAAACATTTTCTGATAAAATTTAAGATTTACATGAGAAATATTTCATTAGTCTATGTCTTTTTATTGGGGAGTTGAGTCCATTGTTGTTAAGAGATATTAAGGAATAGTGATTGTTGCTTCCTGTTATTTTTAATGTTATTTTTATGTTTGTGTGGGTATCTTCTTTTGGGTTTGTTGGAAGATTACTTTCTTGCTTTTTCTAGGGTGTAGTTTCCCTCCTTCTGTTGGCATTTTCCACCAATTATCCAAGTAGGGCTGGATTTGTGGACAGATATTGTGCAAATTGGGTTTTATCATGGAATATCTTGGTTTCTCCATCTATGATGATTGAGTTTTGCTGGGTATAGTAGCCTGGGCTGGCATTTGTGTTCTCTTAGGGTCTRTATGAGGTCTGCCCAGGATCTTCTAGCTTTCATCATCTCTGGTGAGAAGTCTGGTGTRATTCTGATAGGTCTGYCTTTATAAGTTACTTGCCCTTTTTCCCTTACTGCTTTTAATATTCTTTCTTTGTTTAGTGAATTTGGTGTTTTGHTTATTGTGTGCCGGGAGGATTTTCTGTTCTGGTCCAGTCTATTTAGAGTTCTGAAGGCTTCTTGTATGTTCATGRGCATCTCTTTCTCTAGGTTAGGGAAGTTTTCTTCTACAATTTTGTTGAAGATATTTACTGGGATTTTAAGATGTAAATCCTCACTCTTGTCTATACCTATAATCCTTAGGTTTGATCTTCTCATTGTGTCCTGGAGTTCCTGGATGTTTTGAGTTACCAGCTTTATGCATTTTGCATTTTGCATTTTCTTTGACTGTTGAGTCAATGTTTTCTATGGTATCCTCAGCACCTGAGGTTCTTTCTTCTTCTTTTTTGAGACAGGGTTTCTCTGTATAGCCCTGGCTGTCCTGGAACTCACTTTGTAGACCATGCTGGCCTTGCACTCAGAAATCTGCCTGCCTCTGCCTCCTGGTGGCTATGTAATCCCATAGTGCTGGGATTACAGGGGTGTGCCACCACTGCCCGGCTGAGGTTCTTTCTTCTATCTCTTGTATTCTGTGGTTGATGCTTGCTTCTATGACTCCTGAATTCTTTTCAAGGTTTTCTATCTCCAGAGATGCCTCACTTTGTGATTTCTTTACTGTTTCTACTTCCACTTTTAGATCCTGGATAATTTTGTTCAGTTCCTTCACTTGATTGTTTGTGTTTCCCGTAATTCTTTAAGGGATTTTTGTGTTTCTTCTTTAAGGGATTCTGCCTGTTGACCCATGATCTCCTGTACTTCTTTAAGGGATTTTTGTGTTTCCTCTTTAAGGGCTTTTACCTGTTGACCGATGTTCTCCTGTATTTCTTTAAGGGAGTTGTTTAAGTCTTTCTTGAAGTCCTCTATCAGCATCATGAGATGTGATTTTAAATCCAACTCTTGCTTTTCCGGTGTGTTGGGGTATCTGGGACTTGCTGTGGTGGGAGAACTGGGTTCTGATGTTGCCATGTAGCCTTGGTTGCTGTTGGTAGGGTTCTTGTGCTTGCCTTTTGCCATCTGGTGCTAGTTGGTATTCTTGTCTCTGGCTGGAGTTTCTTCCTCCTGTGGGCCTATAAGCTTGTGTCCTTACTCCTCTGAGCTCAAAAGTGAAAGCACTACTGGGAGATCTCTCTCTCTCCTGGTGGGCTATGCACAGAAGACTGTGGAGTCTCCTGGCTCCCTGGTGCAAATGGCTGCAGGCAGGAAGACTTCTGTCCCAGCTGATCCACTGATCTTAAGCCCTGGGTGCTCCTAGCTGTTCCCCTCCAGAGATAAGGTGGAGATCTCACCTCTGTGCTCAAAAGTGAAAGCGTGCTGGGAGATCACTCCTTCCTGGTGGGCACAGAAGGCTGTGGAGTCTCTTGGCTCCTGGTGCAAATGGCCTGACTGCTCTTCTAAAGGTCCTGAGTTCAAATCCCAGCAACCACATGGTGGCTCACAACCATCTATAATGAGATCTGGTGCCCTCTTCTGGTGTGTTCTACAGTGTACTTGCATATAATAATAAATAAATCTTTAAAAATCTTATTTATAAAAAAACAATAGAACTCATGGAATTTTCAGGTAAATGGATGGAACAAGAAAATATGGTAATCCAGATGCAGACAGACAGATATCACATGTCTATGCTATGGCCGCTGCCCTCATTTCCTCCTAGAATTAAAAGATAAAACCCCATCACTGAAAACACCATATGTTTCAGTCACAGGAATCAAACTGGAGATGAGCCAGAAGGTGAATCCAAGGGAGGGATCAATAGTACTCCTGCCCAGCTGTGACACACCTCTGAACTAAAGCGATCAGCAGAATGCCAAAATATCACCAGAGATACGATATATCTTGGGGGTAACCAAGAACTACCTAATTGGGTTCAAGACCACCCTCAATAGGAGGGAACTCACACCTGGTCCTGTAAACAGCCAGCTCCTTGTGGCTGGTGAGGTCATGGACCTAGAAGAGAACCTACCATTGCCACTTTTCCAAACCAGTATAATTCCCAACTGCATTCTAAATACTTATCCTTATACCCACAGCTAAGTGTAGCCCTCACTCCTCATCAGAGAAGCTCCCTTTTGCAGCAGACAGAGACCATTACACAAAGCCACAACAGGTCAAAATACAGACAACCACTGACCACGTGGGGAGCCCAGCCCCATCTGATACATCTATGATACAACCCCTCCACTTAAGGCTCAGGGAACGTCTCAGAAGAAGAGTCAGGAAGATCATCAGAGTCTGAGGACCACAACATCTCCTGTGAGGCAGTGTCTTCTCTACGTGATAGGAAAGCTGGAATCGCATCATGATGTGCAACATGTGTAAACGGGATGAAATTGCAACAATGTGATTAAGATCCCAGCAAGGACAATACCAGCTGACTTACCAGTGGTGGGTGAGGGAAATCTCCCAAAGCCCCAGCTCTAGATGAACCACTCCAAAAGCAGTCCACAAAGACTGCTGTGGGGAATTAGTCTTCCCCGGGGAAGAGCCCTCTACTCGGTTACCCACCCCAAAGGGATCAACCCTAAAAATGTGTGTGTATACAAGCAACACTGAATGAACTCTGCAGGTTGTATTTTTATACTTTTTAATTCGTGTGTAAATAAATACATATAGTAAGTATACATAAATAACTATTTCAGAGAGGTCACGAGTTTGAGAGGGGGCCCACAGCGGGGAGTGGAGGAAGCGATGTAAATATAGTATACATATATGAAAATTTAAAAATTAATTTTTTTGCTCACTCTTTTTGTTTGTTTGGGTTTTGGGTTTTTGTTTCATTTTGGTTTTTTGAGACAAGGTTTCTCTGTGCCRCCCTAACTATCCTGGAACTTCCTCTGTAGACCAGGCTGGCCTTGAACTCACAGAGATGGCCTGCCTTTGCCTCCCAAGTGTTGGGATTAAAGGCTTGTGCCACCTCCCCCACCCCTCCCCCCCTTAAAATTGTTTTTAAGGAAAATAAAAATATATAAGGAAGAGAGTGACAGAGAAAGACACCTGCTGCGAGCCTTTGGCTTCCCATGTACACACAGGGGTGAATGTTCCTTCTCATTCCCCCCATACACATATATTACATACACAAGAAGAAAGCAAAGCAAACACGAGAAGGAAAGGAGAGAGGAGGAAGAAGGGAGCTGCTGAAAGAGGGGAGGAGGAAGAAAGCAAGCCTTCGAGCTCCACCCCCACCCCATCCGTGGAGAGGAGGCCTTGCTGATGACTGGCTGGGAGCTGTAAGGGTTTCTGTTGGCACAGGAAGACTCTCCATCAGCAAGCAGTTACCAATCAACACTACTCTGCAGGTCCTATGGGAAGACGCCCAGGGTGCATGGCGGCCAAACTCATTGCCACCATTCATGTGACACATGGTACCCACGTAATTGCCAAGGAGTGAATGTATGTGCACTTGCGAATGCAAAGATTTTCTACAAAAGTGAATAAAACCCATTGAGAATGGTTTTCCTGAGATAGCTCAGCAGGTAGAGGCACTTGCCCCTGAGCCTGACAACTCCGAATTCAACCCTCAGAACTGACATGATGGAAGGAGAGAGCCAGTCACTATAGGTTTGTCTCTGATCTCCACAAGTGTGTGTGAGCACACACACACACACACTAAATGAAGGAGGAGGAGGCAGAGGAGAAAAGGGGGAGAGGAGAGGGGGAACTAGTAGTTGTCATGGGAGGGATGGTACTTGTCTTTAATCCCAGCACTCAAGAAGCAGAGGCAGGCAGATTTTGTGAATCTGAGGCCAGCTTGGTCTACACAGTAAGTTACAGGCTAGCCAAGGCTATACAGTAAGATTGTCTTCTTTTACAAAAGCAAAACAAAATAGAACAAATAAAAAACTGGTTTTCTTCCGAGCCGGCAACTGGAAATAGAGACAAGGTTAGCATCGCCTGCGCCCTGCCCTGTCTGTGCCTGTGTGGTTGTGGATGCCTCTGCGCACAGACCTGATAGGATGAACTTATTCGAACGGATACATTCTTTGCCAGAGCACCTGTTTTATAAAACAGATTTCTCAGTCATAAGATCAAAGCTATTTAAGAAAAAAAGTGTTTTTCTTGTCCCTGCCCCATTTTACATTTGCCAGCTTTTTGTAAGACATTATTTAACACACGGAAAGGAGCAAACATACTGAAGCCCATGGAAACAACCCGGAATGTTTGCAGTAAAAACAGAACGTGCTTCCCAGCTAACTTCCAAAGAGAAAATATGCTCATGAAAGAAGTATTTTGCCCAGTATCGCATGCAATATGCCGATTCAAATATGACTAACAAAAAAAAATAGACGTATAAAAATTTTAGAAAAAGAAAAAAAATTAAACTATTGGGGAAAGCCCTCCCGCTATGCTAAATTTTCTGTAGTGCTGTCTGTTATTGTCTCTGAAAAAGTAATTTTCTGAGCCTCAAGCAGCCTTAAGATCTAGATGGCTAGCAGGTCAGTGCCAGGCTGACCTTGACCTCCGCCAGTCCCCTTTGGCCCCGATCTCTGTAGCCTCCTTGGCGCAAGGGCTGCTGATCTCATTACCCTCCTGCAGCTGCACAGCCCAGCAGAGCCGCGAGGGGCCCTGCAGAGTTGTTTGGGCCTTTGGACAGCTTCAAGGTCTTCAGTCTTCCTAGGGTTCTCAGTCTGCTTCCAAGTTCTGTTTATCCAACAAACACCAGGCTTGTGCTTTGATATTGTATAGAGTAGAAAAAAATGTTTTTGAAAAAAAAACTTTTTTAAATGGTTCACAGAGGGGACTCCCTGTGTGGCTGCCATGGGGTATACCTGTCCTTTGGCTTCTCTGTGTACAGACATGTCACTGGACACCCCCCCCCCCCGCACTGATCCGGTGAGAATGGCTACTCAAAGCTTTCCCAAGCTTTCTGGAGACGGCTCTAGCCAGATTCACATTGACCCCCAGGGTCCCTCTATCTGAGGACCACCATTTTGTATGACTGGTTCTGCATTCCTGTTTAAAGGCATGTGTACTGGGCGGTGGTGGCGCACGCCTTTAATCCCAGCACTTGGGAGGCAGAGGCAGGCGGATTTCTGAGTTCGAGGCCAGCCTNTGGGCGGTGGTGGCGCACGCCTTTAATCCCAGCACTTGGGAGGCAGAGGCAGGCGGATTTCTGAGTTCGAGGCCAGCCTGGTCTACAGACTGAGTTCCAGGACAGCCAGGACTACACAGAGAAACCCTGTCTCAAAAAAAAAAACAAAAAACCAAAAAACCAAAAAAAACAAAAACAAAAAGCATGTATACCGTTACGCTCTTGCCAGGCATGGTAGTTCACTCCGGAGGCAGAGGCAGGCAAATAGATCTCTTGAGTTCTAGGCCACCCAGGTCTATATAGTGAATTGTAGGCCAGCCAGGACCACAGAATAAAACCCTATTAAACAAAAAGAGTTATATGCTTCTTCTGGATAATAAAAACATCATAGAAAGTAAATCATAAAAACAATCTTTCTCAGATCATAAATTAAAAAAAAAAAAACAAAAACAACCACACACCCAGGACCCTAAAAGAAGTCCTGATGTATTTAGGAATCATTCACTGACGGCCTTAAAAAATAGAATAATTTTTATTATTGTTTTACCTAGTTTTGATACTTCCTTGTATCAACTTTATAAACTCAAGCGTGGGTTTGTGTGCATGTATGTGAGTGTGTGTGTGTGTATGTGTGTGTGTGTGTGTGTGTGTGTGGCTTCAGAGGCCACAGGATAGCTTCAGGTCCTCTAGAGTAGGAGTTGCAGATGGTTTGTGAAGCACTTAATGTGGGTACTGGGACGGGAACTTGGAGCCTCTGGCATGGCAGTACAAGGCCTTAATTATTAAACCATCTCCTAGACGACTGTATTTCTTGAGACAGAGTCTCAAGTCTCTAGACTGGTCTCTGACTCATGCTGCGGAGGATAACTTTACGTTAGATCCTTACGTTTCTACCTCTCTAGTTAGGCTGGGATTACAGAGATCTTATACCACCTGGTTTATGCAGTGCTGGATAGAGATCTAACCCAGGGCTTTGTGTATTCTAGGCAAAGTATCTACCACTTGAGCTACAGCCCCAGCTCCTATGGATGGATGTATGTATGCATGCATGTATGTATGTATATATGTATTTATGTATGTATGTTTCTTAAGACAGGGTTTCTCTGTGTAGCCCTAGCTGTCCTGGAAGTCCAGGCTGGCTTCAAATTCAGAGATCCAACTGCCTCTGCCTCCCAAGTGTTGGGATTAAAGGCATGTGGCTTCCTTTCCTTTCCTTTCCTTTCCTTTCCTTTCCTTTCCTTTCCTTTCCTTTCCTTTTTTTTTTAATAGAGTCTCAGAAGGCATCCCAGCCTTGCCTCAAACTTACAATTCCTTCCTTCAGCCTTCTGAGTCCTAGGGTCGTCACACCTGGAAATTTCCATTCTTCATTTTACAACAGGAGGCAACGTTGCTCTAAGTCCGGTGTCTGATGTTCTGTAGCTATTAAATCTTGGAGAATCTCTTTGAGCTGTTTGCTTATCTGCAAAACGGGGATACTACCAGTATCTACCCTACAGGGCTCCTGGGTGGAGTCAATGAGATAGTCCAGGCAAACTGCTTCGCCAACAGTTTAGTGCAATAAACGTCAATATTCCTAGATGCTATGGTGAGTTCATTTTTCAGACTGTGCAAATAATACCATGTTCCCTACCCCTTCGTCTGGCACCTTGGCCACTGAAGATTTATTCCTTACAAGGTTCTCAGGAGTGGAATTGCTAGATGCAAAAGGTCCGGATCCTTTCCAAGTTACAGCCAGGAGAGGCGGATCCTGGTTTTCTGTGTTGCTCTGTCCTTTGGGATAGGACATCAAGTCTTGTTACGTACGGCTTCGATAAGTATGAATTCAGGAAACTTCCTTCTTAGGACAAGACTATTAAGACAAAGGTCTCTCAGCATCAATGGGGGGCCTCCTGGAATGGCCCCGAGACATCGGTTTCACTCTGTAAGACTAGAAGGAGGATTGTGCCCAAGGTGTGGTAAGAAGTAATCAATAGCTAATGGCTGGAGCTGACTTTTGTCCTCTTCATCATAAAAGACCTTTGAATTGCTTGGCCACTTCGGAGTTTCTGAGGAAATTGATAACACAAGGCCAAAGTTCGTACCAGTTGGCCAGGTTCCCTCTCTCCACTGCCTGTGAGTGAATTGGAGGGCAGGAGGCAGTGACCAGTCCCCTGAGGATAGGAACGGACGCACTGGAATTGGGGTCACCAGGGTAGAAGCCATCTCCCCACTGGCCCTCCCACACACCCCACCACAGAAAATGCCCCATGCATTGTTCATCTGCTATTTGTGCCCAGCACCCCTGACAAGAGTAGAATTTGGCACAGGGTAAACAGAATGAGGGGCTCCTTGGTGAGCTCTGACATCAAAGACACCAATCAAAACCAGGAGGTCCCCCCTCCGTGGTCATTACCCAGCCTCCTCCCAGTACTTTCCCAGAATGGCTGACTCAAAAGTCTCTGTCCCTGAGTCTGGATGTCTGCATTTTGTCCTCAGAAGATTGTATCATCTAGCAAATTAACTTAAGGAACATGGGGATCTACAGACCAAGTATTGTCTGCTCAGCTTTCTTCTGTGTTCAGTCTCCAGAGCTCCCACCCTGCAGACAGAAGCCCGCCTGAGCTCTTAGTTCGGGTCTCAGTTTACCTGCTCAGATCCACCTCCCAGCTCCTCCTGACAGTGCTCTGGGCAGCTCCTGGTGTCAGGATAGGCTAGAGGCCCTAGCTTTGCTACGCTGTTACCTTGTTAAAAATCCTTCCTGACTTTTAAGGTTCAACTTGAAGGCTCCAAATCTGGGGGTGTATTGCCTAATTTCTACAGATCTGTGGATTCCCCTCATTTCCTTCTATCATTATTAATTTCTAGTTTCACTTCATGGTTATCAGAGAATATACGTTGCATACTTTGAACCCTTTTAATTTATTAAAATTTCTTTTAGGGCCCAGCACATGGTGTAGCATTACGAGTCTGCTAAGCAAAATATTTCATGTGCAGCAGACAATGTGTGTTCTGCCAGATGTGACAGCACACACCTTTAATCCCAGCACTGGGAAGCAGCAGATCCCTGTGAGTTCAAGGCTCAAGCAGATCTCTGTGAGTTCGAGGCCAGACAGAGCTAGTTCTAGGACAGCTAAGGCTACACAGTGAAACCCTATCTCAAAAAACAAACAAAAAATTAAAAACAAACAAACAAACAAACACAACAGACAAACAAACAAAGAACCCTGGGGGCTAGAGAGATGGCTCAGTGATTAAGAGTACTGACTACTCTTTCAGAGGACATGGGTTCAAATCCCAGCACCCACATAGCAGGTCACAGCTATCTTAACTTAAAGATCTGCCACTCAAGCAGACATATATGAAGGCAAACACCAGTGTATATAAAATAAAGATTTTTTTTTTAAAGAGTGTGTGTTGTATTCTACTCTTGTTAATTGGTATGGTCTATAAATGTTTTTGAGGTCTAGCTAGTTCACAGCATCCTTCAAGACTCCTGTTTCCTTGTTCGTTTTTACACCTCATACAACTTTAGCTCTTCCGTGAAGTAGTGAACTTCCTTGAAAGCCAATGTCACTGTCATTTTAGAACAAGCTTGGGAGGCTGATCTACTCCATTCGACCGGGTCCCAAGTTTAATCTTTGTGTCTCTGTGGGTATATATATATATATGTGTGTGTGTGTGTGTGTGTGTGTGTGTATTCATATGTGTGCAGGTGCACGTGTGTGTCTGTACATGCATGCCTGTGCACATATATGTAGGGGCCAGAGGCCAATCTCAGATGTTCCTTAGGCAATACCCACACCTCTCCACTTTGGGGGACCAGGATCTCTTCATGGCCTAGAACTTGCAGCTGACCAGCCAGCAAGCACCAACGATGCACCTGTCTCTCTGCCTCCACGGCACTGGGATGGCAAGTGAGTGCCACGATACCCAGACGGAAGTCTCGGCTCCTCCCGCTTACAAAGCAAGCACGTTACTGACAGTGCTGGTTACGTTGTCAGACTTGACACAAACCAGAGTCACTTGGGAAGCAATTCCTTCAGTTAAAGAATTGTCTCCATTGGACTGACCCATGGGTATGCCTGTGGGGAGTGTTTTCTTGATTAATGATTGCTGAGGGAGGGCCCGGCCCACTGTGGGTGGTGCCACCCCTAGGAAAAGCAGTCCTGGGTTGTATAAGAAATCAAGTTGAGCAAACTAGGGATGCAGTCCAGGGATGCAGTCCTTCATGGCCTCTGCTTCARTTCCTGATTCCAGGCTTCTGCTTTTGAGTTCCTGCCCTGACTTCCTGCGAGGATGAGCTAATGAACTATAATCTGTAATCTGAAATACACCCTTGTGTCCCCGAGCTGCTTTTGGTCATGGTATTTGAATCGCAGCAACAGAGGCCAACTTCAACTGAGCTATCTCCCCAGCCCTCCAAACTTAATCCTTTTGATGTGAAAAGACTCTGCATGTTTCTGACAGCTCCACGCTGAACTTCTCCGGGCACACCAGCTCTTTAGAGAGGCTCTGGATGAGTCTGCCCGTCCCTTCCATTCGGTTAAGCCGGTCTGCTCCCTCGGTCCCCGATTTGACAGAGCTGCTCTGTGTAGCCCAGGATAGCCTCCAACTGGCAATCTTTCTGCTTCAGCCTCTCGAGTACTAGGATGGCAGGTGGGCCCACCATGCTCAGCCCTTCTTTTTCTCTGTTTCCTCCTTCCTCTTCCTGCCTTTCTTTTTCTTTCCCACACATCACTGTTCTTCTATCCATCCCTTCATTTCTTCCCTCCTCACCTCATCCCTCCATTTCTTCCTGCCTACTTTCCTTCCTTCTATCCAGCCATTTATCTTCCCTTTCCTCCACCCATGCCTCCTTATTCCCATCCGTCCGTTTACCTCCCCTGCCTCTCCCTTCCTCTACTGCCTTCCTCCTCCTCTTGCAGCTCCTTTCCCTGTCTTCCCTCCACCTACCTATTCACATCAATGGGCTCACACGACCTGAAATGCTGGAGCTCTAAGCAAATGTGTGGAGAAAGGGCTTGTGAAGGACCACAGAAGGGACTGGCC
>BDUI01003231.1:26275-40304 GCA_002335545.1 Apodemus speciosus | reverse complement strand
AATTTTTTCGTACAATATATTTTGATCATACTCTTTCTATTACCAATGCTTTTCCCCAGGATTATCTACCCAACTTTGTTGCCCTCATCTAAGTTAGTGGTTTTTGTTCACAAACTCTGGTTTGGAAGTTTGTATAACCCCTCTCAACTGCTAGATTCAAAAGGCCTGTAAACTCAATTCTAGCCAATGAAATCAGGGAATGGCTTAGCAATGAGCTTTTGCTCCAGATTGAAGCAACCAGTGAACTCAAGACTTTTGGAGGGACAACCCAGAGGGCTGCTTTGCTAGATTTGCAAGGAGGATTGGACCTTGGCCTAGAATGTAACACCCTGACATCCACAGTAGCAACCACAGAGGAAGCCAGAACGGAGGAATAAGCATCCCGACAAGTCTCTCTTTGGAGTGTTTGCTATGTAGGCCAGTAGAAGTCAATTTGCATAAGGTTTTCTATTCATTGCAGCTGAAGAAGTTATAGCTAATGTTGTCCCCCTAAATTTAGCAGAGTGCCAGGCACAAAGTAGGCTGTTTACAAAGGGATGAGAAATGAACTCCAAAATAATGTAATGTGATTGGCACTTCCCAGACTCCTCTGTGCAGATCTGACTTGGTTGTGTATCAGAAGACCAAGGCTCAGTATAAGCATCTCACAGGCCTTYGATGGTTTAACAAATCAAGGTACTCCTCAGCCTCACTGTTTTCTTAACAACATTTTCATATTCCTTAGTAATATAGCTAGGACTAAATAGCCATTTGAAGAAAACAAGTTCAGTATCACAAGGGATCCATGGTTACAGAGTAAGCCAATGACACATTTGCATAGGGTATGTGAGTGTCTCGGCACTTGTGTGTAGGTCACAAGAGAGCTTGTTGGACTTGCAGGAGTGAGTTCTCTCTTTCCACCAYGCGGGTCCCAGGGATTCGGTGCAATTTGAAAGAGTTTACAACTTAAAAGCAAAGCAATGAAATGAATGTGGTTGTTCTCTTGCAACTTTCCCCCTCCCCTTGTCTGTGGGATTCTTGAGGAAGCTGGAGAGAGATGCGAGTATCCATGATACTCTGCTGCCCTGTGGACCCACCATGCTTTCCTCCTTTCAATGCTGTGTCATTCCCGGAGGTCATGCTCTTCCTCTGGATGCTGTAGCCCTCTTGGCTGCTCTAAAGCCAAGGAGATTCCTCCTCATATAAAACACTCCTGGGGTGACCTACTGACCTGGATTCTCCTCTCAGAATCCCGACTCCAGCTGCCTTTGCTGCCAAAGTATGCATGGCCCAAATGACTTCTCCCACAAACAGGAATTAGAGCATTTCACTGTCAGAGCTGAAGCCCTGGAGAGATGCCTGTGGCAGGCAGATGGGGATAGCTGGTCCAGTTCAAGACCATCATTGTGCCGAGTGAGAGTCAAATCTCCAAGGAGAAAAGTGATTTGTCTTAACTGATCCTCAGCCCTCTAAGCTTCCAGTGAAGAACCCATTACCTTCCTGACTTGTCTCATGACTGCTCATTCCTGCACATCATGGGACCCAGAACCCTGAAATATCTGATAGCAAAAACTAAAAGTGGCCACTATTAGTAGGYCTGTAGCAGGTACCAGACACCCAGGAAGATATACAAGTTTTGTTGAATCAAAACATATATATAAACATCATGCTGTTTGAGTCATGACATCCTAAGTTTGAGTCAAACTTAATTCCTCCTAAAGGAGCACYGTTAATTCCGTAGAGCAATAAGTATTGAATTCAAAGTCTTCTATAACATGAGCTTGATCTAAATAAAGTTTTAGGTTAAGTTGGAAACACAGGATAATCTTCAAGGTGTGATTTCCCCAAAATCCCAAGGCCAGCAAATGACAGCACTCAACTATCATTTCATATATATGAATATATCCCCATATTAAACTGAATCTAAACTGTGTTGCCTTTTAATGTCAAGTACTGTCTCTTTAAATGTTGCTATTCTAATACATATGTATATATATTCTAATATATACAAATATTGGTTATATATTTATATACCATAGCATTCTTTTCTTTTCTTTCCTTTYCTTTTCTTTCCTTTCCTTTTCTTTTCTTTCCTTTTCTTTTTTTGAGACAGGGTTTCTCTGCGTAGTCCTGGCTGTCCTGGAACTCACTTTGTAGATCAGGCTGGCCTCAAACTCAGAAATCCGCCTGCCCCTGCCTCCCAAGTGCTGGGATTACAGGCGTGTGCCACCATGCCTGGTGCATTCTTTTATATATACATATATTTATTTTGTTTTGAGATTGGGGCTCCCTAAGTAACCCTGGTTGTCCTGAAATTTGCTATGTAGACCAGGCTAGTCTTGAACTCACAGAGATCTTCCTATCTCTGCCTCCTGAGTGCTGGAAGCCATGTGTCTCTATGCCCAGCTGGCATAGAGTATATACTGAATAATAACCTAGAAAAGATACCATATCTTTCAGGCCTCTGTTTCTTCACCTATTAAATAAGCATGAGAAGAATGATGTTGAAGAGCTTTGCCTTATAAACACACAGGAAAAAAGCATGTTTCTACCTCTTCCCAATTTCTCTCAACTCATGTTTATTTGGGTTTTGTTTGTTTGTTTAATTTTTTATGCTGATTCAGAGGCCCTTTAGACATCTTAGCTCATGAAAGAAAACTGAACAAGAACTGCTGTTTCTTTCAACTGCATCAGTGAAGCCACAAAGTACCACTGCTGGAAGACAAGGGCACTGTCAAACACAAACTGCCTTATTCTTCTTGGGCCTTCGAGTAAGAAGCAGAGAGTTCCACCCCCAACTCTAAGACCTTTAAATCATTTAGGTGATCTGGAGCCCTGAACTCTAGTCCTGGCTCTGCTGGAAAGGGCTTTGTGATCCAGATGACATCCTCTGCCTACACAGACAAGCCAGTGGCCCTCTACAGTTCTGAAGTTTCTCATTCAGGGGAAGGCAGAGGGATAGTTCTGTCCTGGCTTCCTTTAATGATGGATTATTCTGTAGAAGTGTAAGCCAAAAAACCTCTCTCTTCCCCGACTTTCTTTTAGCCATGGCAGCAGTAGAAATTCTAAGACAGAAATTAGTATCAGGAATAGGGTGTTTATGTGACAGATTTGAGCATATATTTGTGGAAGGACTTTGGAACTTTGGGCTAGAAGAGCCAGTAAGTGTTGAGAGATCAGTCAGCTATTCTGTAGGAGCTTGGAGGATAGGATCGTTGAGGGCAGTGCAGACCATGGTGGCCTGGCTTGGGAAGTTTAAGAGGGAAGTTTGAGACTCCTTTAATGACTCTCTCAGGATGGTTTTCTATTTTGAGTTAAAAAATCTGTGGTTCTGGTTATCTGTGGCTGAAGAATCAGCTGCGATTAATGAAAATACCAGATGCACTGAAGTCAAAACTTTGCTTTACTGGGACAATTGACACTGGTCAGCTGGAGCTGCGAAATCAGTTGAAGAGACCAGCATCATCGAGCTGAGATCTTCAGGAAAGTGGTCCCCAAAGACAGCACACACAAAGCTGTGTTCAGAGGTGGCCTTATGTTGGCAGCCAAATTTGGAATGTGTAAGAATCTCCCAGGGGGCACCGGTTTTGAAGGCATGAAAGGGTCATACAGAACAGTTGAGATGACACTGTTAGAGGCTGGGAGAGGCCATTGGTGACAGTGCAGCTAGAGTAGTGGTGGGCACTCTCTTCACTGGCAACCCAAGACAGGTTACTGGTGAAAGTGCAGCCCAGTAGTAGGAGACCCTAGCATTTTGGAGGCRCCAATACCATGGGACAAACACCAAGAACAGCAGCAGCTGTTAAGGGGAGGAGCAAGCAGCACCCCTTCGTGGCCTCTGTATCAACTGCTGTCTCTAGGTGCCTGCCTCAGTTCCTGTCCTAGCCTTCTCCAACGATGAGCAGCAATGTGGAAGTGGAAGCCAAATGGAGCCTTTCCTCGCCATCTTGCTTTTGGTCACAGTGTTTCATTACGGTAATAGAAACCCTAACTAAGACAGTGACTTTTCGGTGAACTGTACAAAGGTGCTATTTTTAAAAAGTTCATCTTGGACTGAGTTCAAAAGTTTTGAGCCTTGGGCACAGAAGATGACATAAAAGAGCAGCATATGGCTCCGTAGCTCCGGTCACAGGCTCGCAGAGTTATGGTGGCTGGCAGGAAACCTCATTGCCTGTTATGACCCAAGCCTTCCCTCGCTCATGGAACAATAGTCTGCTAAACGGTTGGCTGTGTTGGCCAGTGCATGGGCAGGGGTGACAGATGTCCTACGCCCTGGCTTATGTGTACACCAAATACAGAAGCTGGTACATAGCAGGGGCTCATTAAACATCCGTCGGATGACGGACATCGGCGTCACCTAGGAGAACCTGTAAAACCTGGGCCCACTTCAGATCTACCAAGTGACAGAGCCCAGGTGACCACCATGTCCTCCAGAGTCTGGGAGGCACAGCCACAGCATCTGAATAGATAGATCACTCTCTTGTTAGCAGCAGGAGGAGACATGCTGATGTTTTTCCCTTTGAGGCTTTGTGGGTAGAGAGTAAAATATTCAAGTCCCATTGTGTAGGTTCCACATCCCAGGAGGAGCCTGGGGTGCTCTGGGCTTTGGGCTGGGTCGGGTAGGCACCATGCTCACTTTCGCTACATTCAAAGGAGGCAAGGCCAAGAAGAAGGCAGAGGAGGGAGAGGTGGAGCCGCATGGAGTCCAACCCTGGCAGCATTATTGCCCTTCCCGTGAAAGTCATAAACTAAGAAATGTGCCTCTGTCTGACTTCCTCAGGGTAGCCAGCTGCTTCTTATTCCCTTGGAGGGGGCTGTGGCTCAGACCTGGCGTACACCTAGGCTTGGCGTAAGCTGGACCTTTGGGGCTTGGGCTGGAGCTGGTCGCTTTAACTCCTTTTGCATCGAGTACTGAGGATTTRGCGTAGGACCTAGAGTGTGCTGGGCAAAACGTTCCACCATTCCACCACTGAGCTAGCTCCCCAGCTTTAACCGCTTTTAAGCTTTCCTTTCCCCGAGATATGATAATGGWTAGCATGATTCATCCTATTGAGGGTTGTTGAGAGGTTAGCGACGGACCGACGGCATGCCTCAGATGCACGGGGAAAGCGGGAGGTTTGGTCTGATAGAGCAGTACATTTGGGTCAGGGGACTCCACACAGCTTCGCCCAGTGCCTTTTCATAGGTTAGGTTAGGCAGTCCGAAGACCAGCAAACGGCAGGAGATGGTCTGCCACCTTGGGTCTCTGGAGGACTTTTTTCTTTTCTGAGAGAAGGTCTCACTATGTAACCCAGGGTGGACTCATACTTGCATTGTGGTCCCTCCTGCCGCAGCCTCCTGAGTGCTGGGGTAACAGTATGAATTACCACACTGTGCACTTGAGGGCTTTCTCAAGGAAGAACTCCACATTTCTGCAGGGAGGCCCGGGATGTGAGTGACACTGATGAGGAAGCAAGCTAAACCCAGGTGGAGAAGGAGCACCTCAAATGTCTTGCCAGCTACAACCTAACCAGAGGGACAGTGATAAAGCCCTCCCAGGCTGGGCAGTGGGTAGTATTTCTAACACTACCACTAGAGTTTTAAAAAACAAACAGACCCTCTGAACAATGCAGTCACTCTGCAGGGCCATGGCCAGAGATTGCTGGCTGGGGAGGGATCCAGTGTATCCCTTGGACTAAAGGAGGAACATCACCAAGGGGCCAAGCTGAGTGGGGACAGTTCTGGAAGCCATCCCTGAGGACTCCAAACTGATCCAGCTGCAGCAGCCTCAGGAACATGCAAATCCTTGGTGCGGATGACAACGGCATCAAGGGCCGTGGGTACTTCCTGTCTGCTGACCGGGACCAAGCGATTTATTTCAAACACGCTGTTTCATTTGACCCTATGTGGAATAACACTGTGGCTGTCCCCATTCTGAGGCTCAGAGAGGTTAAGCAAGTGACACTTTTGCCTTTTGTAGTTGTTTTGATCTTGTAAGACAAGGTCTCATGCAGTCCAGGCTGGTCTCAAGCATGCTAGATAGCCAAAGATGACCCTGTACATCTGATCTTTCTGTCTCTACCTCCCCACTGCTGGAATTACAGTGTATGCCACAATTCCCAGTTTTATTCAGTTCTATGGAACTCTGAACTTTATGCATGATGGGCACATTGCTCTACTACATGAACTATATTCTCAGCCCTTGCCTTGTTGGTATTATTATTATTATTATTATTATTATTATTATTATTATTATTATTGACAGCATCTCATGTAATCCAGGCTGGCCTTTAGCTCATCATCATCATCATCATCATCATCATCATCATCATCATCATCATTACTATTGTAGACAGCATCTCATGTAATTCAGGCTGGCCTATAGCTCCTTATCTAGCCTAGGATGACCTTGACCTCCTACCTCTCCTCATTCCCTGTCCCAGGGATTCCAGGCATGCATCATCACGCCAGACTCTCCGTTTACTTTGAGGTAACAGTAGCACACAATTAAGTTGGCACCAGGATTCAGACCTGAATGAAGCACAAAGTTTGTTTAAGTGTTAGAGGGAAGGTAAGGCCAATGGTATTTTCTACTCCTACAAGGGTATTTTCTCCTCCAGAAGCTTAGCAATACCCCTAAGGTCAGGCCCTGTGCCAAGCACTTTACATATTTTAATCTCTTTATCTTCATAACCACACTATGAGTAAGTGATTTTACTATGGACATTTGTATAGGGGAGAAAACAAAGGTCTGAGACCAGGCGACTTGCTGGGGGTTCAAAGCCAGGCAGGTCACATTACATCCTGCCAGGTGCTGGAACAAGACACAGTATGGGCTAGACCAGAACCCCGGGCCTCCTCCGAGGTTAGCTGTACATTCTCTCTGTTGGCAGCATTGTTCCTTAAAAGCGTGCTGGCCTTAAGCCCAAAGAGTGAAATCACACCCTGCGGTTCTGGGAACCTCAGACTGGAGAAGGAAGCTGTTTCTGAGTGGCTCAAGTCTGAGCAGGTGTGCTGGGACTGTTTCCTCTTCTCGCTGGAAGGAGCTTGCTCGCCCCCGGCAGGGTGGGGCAGCCCTTGTCAGTACCCTGTGGGAGCAGGGCGGGAGGCAGGTGTGCCCAATAAACAGGTCTTCCTGCCTTCCAGCCATTATCCAGCCTCAGTACACYCCCGCCCCTCCTTCGCCCACCCCGTGCACACACCTAGATGCCTGCCTGGCAAGCAGAGAAGAGATGAGAGATCAAGGTTGAAGTCAGAAGGTTTGCTTCCTGGCTGTGGGTCAGGACTCTCCTGGTGTGCACCCCTGACCTTCAGTTACTGTCGTCTGTGGTGGTGATGGTGCTGGCGGYCGGGGAGGMGAAACCTTCCAGCCCTTTCAGTTAACACATTCTTTGTTAACTACCTCTGGTAAAGTGGAGAAATAGCCAAAGCAAGGTTGAAGCCTGGTTTCTTAGACTCTAGCAAGGACAGACTGACTCAGATCAAGTCTTCCTCCAAGCCAAGGTAGAAGGGATGGTAGGAGAGCAACAATGGCTTGGTGCTTACAAGGTTGGTGGGTAAGGATGCCCTAAAGATGCCATTCTTTTGGTGAATGGCTGATTGGCAGAGCAGCTCCTTTTCAGACTAAGAAAAGGGAGAAGTCCAATGGGCCCGGGGAGGCTGACAGAAGCTAGCCAATTCTAGACACTGGGCTACAGTAAAAGACTTGATTGAAATTTTTTTCAACGGGGGTTATTGGTTGGGCCTGGGGTCGGGGGAGAGACGGTTAGGCTTAACAGGAAAGGGGGGGGGCACGCTTCAAAGAAAACATAGAATGCCATGCTCTCTGAGGAGCCTTGTCTGATTTCTCCGCCTTTGACCTGTTCGTGTCTCCCTCCCTCTTTGGCCTTGCAGTCTGGGTGGAGAGAGAACTTAGGCCTCCGAAGCTTTCTCTTTTGCTGTTGAAGAGCACTGCGGCTTCAAAGGCGGTTCTAAGCCTCCTGGAACCTCAGTTTCCCCAGCTGTGTAGAAGCAGGTTGTCTGGCAAGGGCCCGCCCAGCGCTAACGCAACGTGATTCGCTCTAACAGCAAGGAGGGGGTGCCCGCATTGCTGCGCAGGCACCAGGCTGCTGGCCCGGGCACCGCCACCTGGCTGCCGGCGCTTTTTTTCCCCCCTGCGGGGGGCTGCGGGACCTGGTCGCCGCGCCAGACTCGGAGCTGGAAAAGCGGGGGGGTCGCGACCCCAGGCTCGCAAGGCCCCGCCCCCGCAGCCAGCCCGCCTGCCGCAGCCGGGGGCCCGAGCTCCGCCCTCCACCCGCCTGCCGGGCTGCCTCCTCCCTCCTCCTCCCTCGCTTGCTCGCTCGCTCGCTCGCTCGCTCCCTCCCCCGGGCGGGCTCGGCGCTGACTCCGCCGCACGCTGCAGCCGCGGCTGGAAGATGGCGGGGAACGACTGCGGCGCGCTGCTGGATGAAGAGCTCTCGTCCTTCTTCCTCAACTATCTCTCTGACACGCAGGTACTGCCWGCTGGGAACGCAGGCCAGGGACTAGGGTGCAGAGCCGCGGGGGCTGCAGCCGCAGCTGCAGAGGAAAGGAGCGCAGCGGTGGGCGCACCGGGGCGATCGGGGGGTTCAGGCTGCAGAGCCCCCCCTTCCACGTGCCTTGCGCTGCGCTCCGTTACAGGCGTAACGAGCTGCAGGTCGCCGGCGCATGCTGTAGCGTTGGGGGACACAGCCAGGGCCACGTAGAGTCTACTGTCCCCCACCGGCAAAGTTGAGGGGTACTACGATTTCTCAGGCAGGTAGAATGCAACCGCAGGGTCGGGGATCCCCWAAGGCTGGCTCTGGGTGTCGTAGGCGCGTCCTCGGCGCCCCGCACTTGCTGCTGTACTTTCACGTGCACTTGTGGCGGGGCTCAGGGAGGCGATCGATAGCCCTGGAGCCCCCTCGTTCTCCAGCATCGGGCACCCCGTAGCCCCCCACCTGCTCCGGCAGCGCAGAGTTTCCTGTCAGTTGCTGGCTAGGGGACTAGGGGTCGGCGGGGCACGTGGACATGCGGGCGGAGATTGCGTCTTCCAGCTCTCACTATCCGGAGGAGACCCGCTAGGAGAGAGCAAGGCAGGATCCGGGCGGAAGGACTATCTGGGGGGTGCCTGGGTCCCCCTGCGGCGCGCGGCCCCGGCGCGCGCTCCACGATGCAGGGGGAAGGGAAGGTGAGGCGGCGTCCCGGGCTCTGGCTGAGACAGGGAGCCTGACCGGCTACAAGCGCATGTCAGGAGTGTGTGCCCTGGTGTTCGGGAGGGAGGAGGAGGAGGCCGCGGGCTTGGAGACTAAAATGGGGTTTGCTGCTGGGACAGGCAGTTATGGGAAAATGTGTGCTCGTGGCGTGGGGACCCCCCACCTCTTCCTCCGTTTCCCCTCGGCCCCTGCCTGTTGCAAGCCTAAAGTTTGGCTCCCGAGTTAGGGCTTTTGCTCCCGGCTCCTGGCTGTATGTCCCGGAGAGGCTGGGGATGCGACGGAGCCCGGGAAGAGACCCCGGATGCGGGGACACGCCTGGGTACGGAGAGGGGCTGCAAGGCGGAAACCCGCGGGACTCGCGGGGACAAGCTGAGTACCTGGTGTGGAAGCGTTTGTGCCGGCCCGTTTTGCATAACACTGGAAGGGAGGGGAAGGCGGAGGAGGGGGGGCGGGAGGTGGGAGGAGAGAGGGAAACTTTGCTTCTGGTTAGAATCTACCAGTCTTTGGGCGGTAGCAGCTGTCATGGGACCGGGTGGGCGGGGAGAGGCTAGCAAGCCGACTCCTTGCGGTGAGACGCGACTTGGAGGGGGGACGCAGCGGCCGAGACGTTCTGCTCCGGGAAGACTCCCGGTGGCGACTTGAAGCTAGCGACTAGGACAGGCGTCGTGGCGGGGTATCACCGAGAGGAAGCCCGCCACGCGCGGGAGACCGCGAGCCATAGCTCTCTGCAAACGCCGTGGCGTCCGGGAGCCGCGGGGCCGCGTGGTGTGTGACTGGCGCGCTCGGGTGGGTTCATAGCAGAGGCCCAAGGGGATGGTGGCGACTGATCGCGCTTCTTCAGGTCGGGAGGGGGTTAATGAGCGGGCTGTGCGCGTGTGCGTGTGTGTGTGTGTGTGTGTGTGTGTGTGTGTGTGTCCCCTGAGCGTGTGCACACGCCGCGCGCGCCGAGCGCGTACCTTTACCTCTGACGAAACTGCAGTGGAGCTCCCGGCAGCTTCGCTGGGCACGGTCACACGCCCGGTGTTTATGTCTGCCCAAGGCGGGCCTTAGCCTCAGCACCCCGGGAATGCATATCGTGGAACCAGGACTGGAGGTGGTAGGGGTATGGGGGGGTCCCGGAGAAGACCTGCACCCCAGATCTCGATTGCCTGGAGTCGTGTCCATATCTCAACACCTAAGAACAGAGTAGAACAGGCCCCAAATAGCCAATGAGACTCCTTTACCCATACTAAGGTTGTCTGCTCTGGACAGGACCCTCGTCTTTAACTCTAGCTTTGGTGCTTGGCTCACCGATAATTAACTGTTTGCCCTTTTAGCCACCAGCGTAACCTACTCCGTAGGTAGTTTCCTTGCTTCACCCAAGGAAACTAGAAAATCAATTGGGTAATCAGTTGTCAGCAGAAGCAGTGCAGTAAAAGTTAATTTGGGACGTTTGCTCCCCCACCCCACCCCCTTTTAACTTAATCACGTGACAGGCCGAAGATCTCAGGGTGATCTTTGCCGGGCCAACTTGGGAAATGTAATTGATACCAGGAGCTTTGCAGCCACCCCTAGAAGGCTCAGAGCAGAGCGGGAATGGGCGGGGCAGCCCGCCGCCTCATTTTACAGTTGGGGAAGAGGCTGTGAGGGATGAGTTGCTTGTCCACGACCACTCAGCCAGGGGGTGACAGAGCCACCCAGGGCTCCTGACTCCAGGTCCTGTGTGTTACCTCGAAATAGCACTGGACTTGGAGTCAGAAGGCCTGAGTGGAGTCACCTTCCCCCGCTCTCTGGCTGGGTGATCCTGGAGCAAGCCATTTTAACTCTCCAGCCGGGGTTCCTCCATCTGTCCAATGGGGCTGGTGGTGCTGCCGCTGCCCTGCCGGAGAAACCAGAGGCCTGCTAGTGGGGTGAGCCATGTTTGCATGTGAGCTGTCTGGCTGTCCTGCTTCTTCCCCACAGCCCTTCCCAGACCCTCCCCTCCCCCAGCTCTCCCGTCCGGGAGGATTGGGGAAAGTGGATTGTCTTTGTTCCCGAGAAAACGTTCTTCTTGTCTTTGGTGGCTAACCCAGGCGTAGATTAATGAGAACTGTTTGAGAGACTTAACATTTAACCGTTGGGGCCAAAGTGGACATTGATCAGAACCAGGCTTGTGGAAACTTCTTGGAAATGTTTGAAGAATAGGTTCCAAGGAACTCTGTGCTGGCTTCACTTTGGCTGGAGCTGTACCCCGTGCTTAATGTGCCKTTTGCCCACCCYCCCGCATGGCTTTCTCCCTTAGTAGGCCTTCCTGCCAGCTTGCCCCGCTCTCTTGTGCCTTTCATAGTTAGTTATAAAGCCAAGTGCCTTCTGTGTTTGAGTCTATCCAGTAGGATCTAAGTTGAGTCTTTYCTCTGTGAGCCCACATGGCACCTGCCAGCATGCTGAGCAATGTCCCTYTGCCCAGCTCTTGACGAGGYCCATGGATTACAAATAGGGGTACAGCTGAGCCTTGCCAAACAAGCTCTTGGCCTGACAGGGAAGACAGCTGGGCAGTGAACATGGGAGAGGACAACGTTGAGGGCTACAGCTGCTAGCAAAAGCCTTGACTCCAAAGCCCAGGAAATAAAGGAGTTATTTGAAATCACTTGAGGGCCTGGAGTAACAGTCACAGGGTCAGAGATGACAAGGACATTATAAATCAGCTAGTCCAACCCTTATTTAAAAATAATTTTGACACTGTTAGAAAACACTGCCAAACATCGTGAAAAGGGAGTCGAGTTTAACATTTTTACATTTCTTTAAATTAGCTAATTTTGTATGTGTGTTTGCATGTGTGTGTGCTGGCATGTGTGTGGAGGTCAGAGGACAAGGTGCAAAAGTTTGTTGTCTTCCACAAAATGAGACGTGGGGATTGAACTCAGGTCGTCAGCTTTTGCCTGCCGAGCCCTCTCACCAATCCAAAAATATGTAATATTCTCCAAAGATAGCTGCTTTAAAGTCTATCTATCTCTAGATGTTTTTCTTTCCTGTTCATATAGACCAGTTATTTGGGGGAGTGGGTGGGAAGAAAATAATAAATGAGGTTATTCTGTTACTCTAATTTGTAACTTGCAAGCACACTGTTTTGTAACTTGCTTTTTTTTCTCCTCCTCACAATATGCTGTGAACATCTTTCCTCATCAATAAATATTGTGCCTAATATCTTAATGGCTGTATAGTATTTCATGGGACGTTGAGCCAACATATATCAATCACGCCTCTGCTGTCGCTGGGTTGCTCACATTCATCCCATTGTAAGCAAGGCCGAAACAAATGTATTTGTGTTCATGTGTTCTTTCCTTCATTTGAATTCCTCGAAGTGAAATTGCTCTGTCAGAGGAATCACGCAGGCATTTGGTAAACACATAAGGAAATCGTCTTCTAGAGAGATTGTATTCATTTGCACACTCATCAGCATTGTGTGGAAACGCCTGGCTGGCCATACCCCAGTTATTCATGCCRTTTGTATTCTAGGAGCTTGAGTTCGGTCAACAATATACTTTGTTACTCTTGCTGTTCATGTGCCTTTCTTTGATGTTCAATGGCTGCTGCCTTGCATGGCTCCAGGGACTTGTGAGGGAATGAAGAAAAGACGGACACATGGACACACGGACACACGGAGACACAGGAATAACTGGGATTGAGTCGGTTGGTTGGGCTGCCTGATGGAGACACCCTCAGGTGCTCAGGGTGTGTTGTATCTAGTTGTACGGTCAAGGGCATTTATTGCATACAGCCGAATCCAGGGGGTGGGATTATGCAAACCGATAAATGAGGAGGTGTGGATTTATGACCTGCTGCTGTTTCAAGGGATCAGGTTTAGCTATCTGTGGTAGGAGCCATCTCCCTAGGGGAACAATCTTCAGACTGTAGGATCTAAGGGAAGAAAAACGGGGGTACACATTTTCTGCACGCATTGTCAGCATTCACACTGGGACTCCCAGGAAGGCTTTGCAGTGCTCAGAGCCCCACTCTGATGGGCGTGGAGCAGGGCCGGGTGCTTTGCCATGTCCCKCTGGGTCTGACTTGTGCTTCCTCTGCACCCCACRCTCAACCCCTTCCCACGGAGAATCACCTACTGCTGGTTCCAGACAGCACTATGTTGGGAACTCGTCCTGCTTGGCAGACAGATCTTTGTCTCCTCATCACTATTAAGCAGGGCCTGAGCGCACAGAGGGGCCCCGGGCGCAGTGAGAACGGGAGAAAAGACTTGAAGGCCTAGTGCTTCTTGATAGGTCTGGGGTAATGCTGCCTCCGCTGCCACGGAAGCCAGCTGCTGTCCAAGTCAGAGCTGCAGCTGTGTGGAGCAGGTGCATTTGCCCACCTTTGGCCTGCATGAGACTGGGGGACAGGGGAACTTCTTCATCTGAGTACGTCTGGGGGCAGGCTCCGCAGAGGCCCGGGCCGCTGTCTCTGGCCTCTCTGGTGGGGGAGTGTGGAACCCAGCCTAGCAGTTGGGCTCCTGGGGCTCATGCTTTCCCCTGGCCTTGGGGCCTCCTCTCTCCAACTGGTGCAGGTCAGCCAGGATCTCCTGTCCACTAGGCTATGAGTCACCCTTTTCCTTCCCTCTCATTTAGACGGAGCACTGGCTTGAGCCAGAAGCAGCCCCGCAGATGGGGCCTCGGGCTTGGAAGTGAGGTCATGACAAGAGCACTGCAGCGGTAACAGCTGCCTTCCCTTCCCAAGCAACAGCACGGTAGGGCKGCCTCCCTGTCCGGCACATGGTCTTTGCTGGGCCCTCTGTTGGCACTATTACATTTCTTCCTCACAAAGCTCCGTACAGCGTAGGTACTGCTTTACAGTTCTAAAGATTTCCTGGTCTCTAAGAACTCACTGCCCTGCCAGTGTACTCACGGTCG
>BDUI01003230.1:30510-60364 GCA_002335545.1 Apodemus speciosus | reverse complement strand
ATTAGGCACACTGATTGAGGATCAGCCATTGCTCCAGAATTTCAGTCATTGGTCAGGACCAGAGGTATTGGGCCATCATGTCTGATTGGAAATGCCACCCACAGTATTTCAGGCATCCTTGGAATGATTTGGGGACAAGCTGTTTCCACATAAGCTTGTCCATAGCATTGGAATAGAAAAGAGTTTTGCTTCCGTTAAGGCAGGCTGTACCCTCACTGAGAGAATGACAGAGAATCGTGCATGTGTGTCCTTTCTTCCCTCCCAACAGCAGCTCTATGAAATGTAGCATACAGATGGGGAAACTGAGGCAGTCTGCCCAGTGCCACACCCAGGAATAAAGAGCTGCTGTGGGAATCTGGGGCCACCCGTGTCCAGGGTTTGGCCTGCTTCACTGCCTCCAAAGCAATGACTGTGTGGAGCTGGGTGGAGTGTGTGCAGGTCCCGGAGAGAGAGAGAGCCCCTGTGCCCTGTATGATGTGTGGCYGCTACAGGCCTGCATATCACAGAGGAACCATGACTTGGAGAAAGGGGAAATTAAGAGGTGATGCATGGAAGACGCCTGCAGGGAAGATAAGTGACTGGGGCTTTCCTGTGTGCCTTTTCCTGTATGTGTGCACAGGTGAGCACACTGGGAGAATATCCTGAGTCTCTGCTGTGTGCAACTCACCATGCTGTGCTGAGCCCTGAGTCCATGCTGATGACTGACTGATAGAGACATTGCCCAACCCTCTCTAAGCTACAGTCCAGCATCATTGTCTCAGAGAACTTTCTGGATGATGGAAATAGCATTGTTGCCTAAGAGTGCAGTCACTGGTCACAGGTTGCTATTGAGCACTTAAAACGTGGTTAGTGTGATTTAGAACYGCATTCTTAGTTTTATTTCACTTCAGCTAGCTGGCACTTAAACAGCCACATGTGGACAGAGTCAACTTTGTTGGGCTGTGCAGGCTCAGAGGGAAGGACAGACAGAAAACATTAGTGACTGCTTACAGGGGTAAGTACTGCACAGGACACTCGACACCGCACTGAATCTCGATGGAGAGTGTCCTGTTTAGATTGGGTAATCTGGGACGAGCTCTCCAGAGGGCACCATTTCAACAGAGGCACAGGGGATATGTGTGGGCCATGTAGAGCCGGGGGAATGGGGAGTGGGTAGACAGGCTCTGGAGTGGGGCAGGGGGATGCTCTGAGGCTGAGAGAGAGCAGTGAGGAACAGGGGAGGGAGGGTGTGGGATGAGGTCGGGGCAGGAGAGGGACAGGCTGTGGTCCTGGCCACTGAGTGAGGAATCCGCATTCACAGAAAGTACAGTGATAGCTACAGAGAAGTCTGCGCTGGCTGCCACCGGGAGAACTGCTTTCAGGTGGCCGAAGTGGCACTGAGAGACCAGGGAGGGGGTCCACAGCAGTGATCCAGGCTGAAGAAGGTGGTGTGGAGTACAGCAAGGGTGCTGCAGATGAGAGGAMGGATTGGAGTYGAGGCATGCTGTGAAGGAAAAGATGACAGACGTTATAGCAAGCCTGGATAAAGATGAAGAAATGAAGGCCGATGCTTGGATTGCAGCCGGAGCCACAGGCAAACGGCAGCACCATTTTCAGAGAAGAGAATGTTAAGAAACAAAAGTTTTAGCTGTCGGTGGTCACCCAGATGGCTGTTGAAGTCGGAGACATGTTTGAGTCTTCCGAATTGCYGAGGGTTCCGTGGGGGCGAGTATGCAATGAGGTGTAAGCTTATCTTTGCTTTGGGTAAAGTCAATACATGCATATGGTGTGGGATGAGTGTGTATGCATATCAATGCCTGTATTTTGGATGAGCACACATGGATGTGTACCCACATCTATGTATCTGTGGGTAGGATCCGTGGGCGTGAATGTGTACATCTTTGTGTGTCTGTGTGTGCTGAGAATGTCTGTCTCTGATACAGGGTGAGCTTGCAGCTGAGACTGCCTTCATGAGNACATCTATTTTGTGTCTGAACAGGCAACAGGAAGAAAGCTGAAAAGACTCAAGCTTCCGAGTGATTTAGGAACAGATGGATGGTTTGTAGGTATCTAYCTATCTCTCAGGCGCTGATCTGAAATAATCTTTGATACCCTAAATGTAACACTCTTCGGAATAAAGAGGCCCTTCCCTTTTACTTTAAGAAGAAATGAACCATTTTCCAGGGATCTGCGYTGACTGGCCCTTTGAACCAATGCTACGGAGATGAAATCCTGTTTGGTGTGGAGAATGCATTTTGATGGAACAAAGGGACTGAATCTTGTGAGAAAATACTGCCTTTCCTGGATGTGCCCCCTCACTCCCAGGCTGTTCTCCCTGGGGTGAAGACAAGGCGACCAGGCTGCCAGCCTGGAGCATGACAGCTGGGGAGGCTGGTGCTCACACCTCTCAAAGCTCACCAAGGATGGGAATTCAGAGCACAGCCCRGGAAACTGCCTTTGAGTTCCCCAAAATAAGAGGCCACACTTAAAGCCGATACTAAGGATAACAAAAGCAGTTCAAATTTATTATGTGCAATCTGTAGTGCACTAAATCTTTCTAACATGTTGATATTCGAGCCTCACCAAAGCAGCGTTTTAGTACCTTAACAGCGCTTCAGTACCAGAAGGCCACAACAAGTTAAACCCATGGTTGTTCATTGTAGGAACAACCGATTCTTTTTATTGCTCCAAGTCAATATTTCATTTGTTCTTATCACTTAAGGAATTTGAGGTATCTACCCACCCTTCTGGAAACATAAACATTGAAAAGATAAAAAACTAATTCCAACAGTTTTAGAAAAAATAGAATGTGACAATCAATTATTGTTATTTATTTGGGTCTACCATGTGCAGTGCATTTTGGCTCTAAAGCTAAAAATTTCAAAAAATCATTATGGACAACTTGCAGGTGACTCAAACTGTCCTATCTAAGAATAGTTCTGAGATTTTAGCCACAAGTATTGGCAAAGGGGGGGGGGAGGTGTTTCTTACTAGGACTATGGTAATACTGCCTTCCAAAGACTGGTATCATACAAAAACATCTGAATAGGAAGCTAGAAGTTGAAAAGAAAGCCTATTGTCCTAGTGACAGGTTCAACTGCTGTCCCTTAAATAGCAAGACAACTCTAGGCATTTTACAAGACCAAGTAAAAACATTTTAAGGCAGTTTGAACTGGTGCTATCACCTAGAAGGATCCTTATTCTAAAAGAGTGACTGAGTTTGAGATTCGTAATGACTTTCCTGTCTCAATTAGCTGCTATCCTCTAGTTATCATAACTCAGAAAAGCATGGATGCATAAACATTACATTAGCATTCATTTATAGTTTTAAACATAGTACACAGGAAAGGGTTGAGGGAGCTAGGGGCGTGATGGACTTGAAATCTTACATGGAGAGAAGTGGAGGCCTTCACAGACGCTCATGAAAATGATGCTGATTTAGGCATAGCACAGCCCAACCGGGCTCTTGGTTGGGAGTGACCCAGGCTAGCGATCTGAACCAAAGTGYAACTGTCTGAGAATGGCTCCAGCAGGACACAGAGATGGAAACTTGTTCCTTGTGGGAGGTTATGCCACTGAGCATATGTAGATGGACTCACTGGGACAGGAAAAGATGGGCCAAGTTTCAAAAGCGGGGTAAAAAACAAAGGATGGGTCANCTCTGATACAGGGTGAGCTTGCAGCTGAGACTGCCTTCATGAGGTGTGTGTGTGTGTGTGTGTGTGTGTGTGTGTGTGTGTGTGTAGGATGAGGGTATGTTCATGTTTGTGGAGTAGCTGCCCATGAACTGGTGTATAAATGCTTAAGTTATGCAGAAGGGTGGGTTTTCTCATCTCCTTTGTGGGTCACGAGGGCACCTGTGTAGGATGTGTCTGCATGCACGCTTACTTGGTGACACAGGGTGTACATGCATCTCCATCTGTGTGGAGATCACTCGCATCTATGTAGCACGGGAGGCCACTGGTCCAGAGGTAGGTGCACAGACCCATSTGTGAGCAGGGAATGTGACAGCCGGTGTCCTTTGGGGTCTCCTGTGCCTGAAAGTCACATAGGCAGCAGCTTGCAGAGCAGATTATGACATGTTTATAGGTCTCCCAACCCTAATGCATTTTAAATTTCCAACCCGGGGCCATCCCGGTAGACTGCAGAAGCATTTGTTTATTTCTTGCTGTTTTAAAAAGAAAGTTTCCACGCTAAGGTCTCTTCTGCCTCTAAGCTGGAAGCATCCCCTGGRTCTTTTGGATGCAGCCGGGAGAAGGATGCAGATATGATCTTCAAAACACTGTGGGTGGGTGAGCTGGTCATTGGAGGTGAGGCTGGAGGGGGGGTGCTTTATGTGTGAAGCTKTATGTGTGGAGGAGAGGCATAGCGTCTGGGGTGGTAGGAGGAATGGAGAGRTAGAAAGAGAACAAGCTCCGTCCTCACTATGGTAGACCCAGGATGGGTAGTTTAGTCTTCTTTCCACACACCTTGCTCCTCTGTCTGCCTGGGGATGTGCACTTGGCTCTCTGTTTCTCACACCRCAAACCCTCCACAGGCAACTTGTCCCTTGGATGCTCAGAGAAACTCCTGGTACTCTAGATCCCTTTCAGGATGTTCTGTCCAGTCCTCAGGAGCCCTCGTGCCTGCCTTTGGCAACCATGAGTATCCATCGCTTCTCTTCTGTTCCCCTCCAATAGTCTCTGTGTGGGTGAGACAGGTCTGGGTGGTATAGACCCAGAGGGTCAGCCCTGTCCTCGACCTGCAGACCTGCAGGCTCGTCTTAGCTGCTGCTGTTGCCTTCTCCTCCTCTTCTTTTTTAAGAAAGGGGGGGNAACTGTCTGAGAATGGCTCCAGCAGGACACAGAGATGGAAACTTGTTCCTTGTGGGAGGTTATGCCACTGAGCATATGTAGATGGACTCACTGGGACAGGAAAAGATGGGCCAAGTTTCAAAAGCGGGGTAAAAAACAAAGGATGGGTCARTTAATCACATCTGCAGAACGTATATGCAAAGAAGGCCTGCAGGCCAAGAAGAATTGTAACCAGAGAGCGAGCGAGAGATTTGCGATTAGAAGCCGTGGAAGTCCTGACATCAGCAATGGGGACTGCTCGCCGAAGCCTCATCAGAGGACAGGATGAACAGGCTGGCATCCACCTCGGTGGCGGCAGTCCTTCCTAGACATTCTGTTTCCTCTACAAAAACAGAATCTCCCCACCCGCCATGTCATGTTCTCGGTTGCACCTGATCGGGCATCACTCAGCTGGTGCTAGGGGACATCAGCTTGGCTGACATTGTCGCTTGTGGCTAGGATACTGCAGAGGCTAGGTTAGGGCTCAGTGAGTGTTTTCCAGGCCTTTCAGGGTTAAAGCTGTGGCTTCATTATCCAGTTCTCACCCCTTATTTCATGCCAGAGCATGAGCATGACAACATCAGGGGCAACTACCATCCCCAGATGGTTTCTGGGAATTTCTCAGTATAGGAGCCCTGRCCCGCTGCTTGCTCTTGGTCGTCCGGCACTCAGAGGCAGACTTCAGAAGAGAGGCGGAGGTCCGCTATTGGGTTTCCCCGGTAGTTCTTTAAATTGCTACCAAAAACACCTCTCAGAAACAAAAGAGGCTGGGGGAGGCGGCTAGGTGAGGCTGTCCCCAGACTCGGAGGCCCTCCAGGGAAAAGCTGCCTCCCTTACCCCGGAGGCCACCTCGGCACCGATAGCCTAAGGCCTGCATCGCCCGCACAGAGCGGGGGTTCCCGCGGCGGCTGGCCGCCGATGAGCTCCAGCATATCGATCGACCCTGCCTGCTTGGTCTGGATTCCACGCAAGGTGCCTCAGCCTACCTGTCTGCGTTCCTGCCGCGAGGTGCGACGGGACCAGCCCACCCCAGCAGCTCCTCTCCTCATCTCCGACTGGGCGAGGACGTAGTTTCACTTTGTTTTTCGAATTCGTGTGTGTTTTAAATTTACGGTGGACGAGTGCACGAGGTAAACGGGAAGGGCGCATAGCTCGTACCAGCCCGGGCGCAGACGCAGAACAAGATCAAAGAGCCAAGGAGGAAACCACCGGCGCTTGCAGCGTCCCGGCGCGAGGCTCGCCTGGCCGGTCTGCACACCTACCCTCGAGCCAGAGTCCACGCGTGACTCCGGGTCGTTCGRATGTCTTCTCTAGAAGCCCCCGTGGTTCACTCTACTTCCCGAGACACGTGCGCCCCGGGCCCCACGCAGGCCCCGCCCCGCACGTACGAGCCCTTAACCAGCCCGCCGCTGTCGCTGCCCCGCGCGCTCGTGTCCACGGGGGGGCGCTCCTGCCCGCCCCCCACATCTACGCCGCGCCCCTCGGCAGGCGCGATCCTGCACTCCCGACCCGCCGCGCGCCGCCTCCTACCTGAAAGCCCGCGAACCAGGCACGCGAAGTGGTCGAGGCAGCTGTGGGCAACGCGGCCAGGTAGAAGGCTCGGRGAGAGTGGCTGCGGCGGACTGTCCGGGAGCGCGCGCGCGCGCTCCCTCGTCTGACACCCGGCCGGAGCCCAACCCCGCTGCCGCGCGCCTCCCGCCTCGCCGCTCCTAATAACAACGGCGCCCTAGGTCAGGTGGCCGCGCGCGGACAAGACAACCATTGGCTCGGCGGGGAGCGCGGTGCGTCGCGATTGGCTGGGGGGTGGGGCTTCGGCGCAGGTGGGGCGGGGCCGCTCAGAGAGGCTGGCTGGGCGGGGCGGGGGCGGGGCCAGGCTTGGTCCGCGCCTTTGTGCCCGGCKCGCGCTCTCCGCCCGCTCCGGCTGCAGCGCCCGCTGCATCAATAATTCAGAGCGGCGGCGGCGGTGTCAGCGGCGAGTGCGGACAGGAGGCGGCGGCAACAGCGGGGACCAGGCAGCAGAGGCTATGCATCCAAGTGCGGCTGGGCGGCCGCGGCACCCCTGAGGCCCGGGCGGGGCTCCGGGTACACGGCGCGCGGGGACATTTGTTCTGGAGTGCGAGGGAGAGGCGTAGTAGCCCGGGAGGCGTCGGCAGAGCTGCGCACAGAGCTGAGGAGGGGGCTTCGGAGCAGGGCTGGGGAGGGGGGCGGCTGGCGCTGGCAGCCCCCGGGGTGGGGGGCGGGGTGGGCGCCGGAGGCGCGATGCTGGGAGTCGTGGAGCTGCTGCTGTTGGGGGCTGCGTGGCTGGCAGGCCCAGCCCGCGGGCAGAATGAGACAGAGCCCATCGTACTGGAGGGCAAGTGCCTGGTGGTGTGTGACTCCAACCCCACGTCTGACCCTACGGGCACTGCTCTGGGCATCTCTGTGCGCTCGGGCAGCGCCAAGGTGGCTTTCTCTGCCATCAGGAGCACCAACCATGAGCCGTCCGAGATGAGTAATCGCACCATGATCATCTACTTCGACCAGGTGAGTTCTCTGTTCTCTTGCAGCATCCAGAATGGATTGGTGAGGGGGGGTGACAGGGAAAGCGTGGAAGGCGGATGTGGGATATACTCTCCAAGGGCTCTGCAGAAGCGCGAGGCCACTCTCGGGCGGACTCCTGTCTACCCCGTTTCGTTCCTGTCTTCTTCTAGGTACTAGTGAACATCGGGAACAACTTTGACTCAGAACGCAGCACTTTCATCGCCCCGCGCAAAGGCATCTACAGTTTTAACTTCCACGTGGTGAAAGTCTACAACAGACAGACCATCCAGGTCAGCTGCCACCTGGGGGCCAGGGTCTCAGTAAGGGGGTCCTGGCAGTAGGGATCTGTCGGAGGCTCTGTGGAAGCAAGCGGCAGAAATCAGTGGTGTAAGCTCGCCCTGTTCCGGGGACGGGTAGCAGGGCCTCTTTGGCTTGCACTGCCCTTTAAGCAGTCCAAGGTTCCTGAAAGCATCTCCAGAGACAGTTTCCTGCCTTCTCCTTCTGAACCTTTTGTAAAGATCCCTAGGTTTTCCTTGGGGACTTTAGGGACTTCCCATAAGGGCTGTTAGCTTCACAGACAGCTAAGGCCTGTGTAAGGTCTTCTCCACGCTCGCTTTCTCGCTTTCTATGCTCAACAATCCGCTGCAGCCCAAAGCCTTTTTGCCTGCTTTTCCGCTTTTTTTTTTTTTTTCCTCCACCGCGGACAGAATCTCTTTCCTTAACCCCACAGCCTTCATTTGCAGATTTCTTTTTAAACTTGAATCTCATCGGGTGGACAGAGAAAAGGGTCGAAGTGGGGATGGGAGTGGTGGGGCTATTCGCTCCCGGGCCAGCCACGTCTAGCCCANCCAGCTGCCTAGAACGCTTGCCACCAAAGGCACTCCCTGAGTGTGGCTGTGGAGGTGTGGGGTGCAGGCATTGAGCCACTGTGCTTTCTCCTAGACAGGAAGGGTGGTGAACCATGAAGCACGAGACCTGTGGAAAGTGACTTTGATGGATATTAAGCGTTGTGCTCTCCAGGCTGCAGATTGAAGAAGCCAGGTTGATTTTTACTGGATTTTGCATGCAAGCAGAATCGGCAACTGACGGGCTGCCCTTTTCAAAGATGGCCACCATATTATCTCTTACTCCCATACTGTGTGCGGTGGGCCTGTGACAGGAAGCAGAGCCTGACCCTCTGTACAATCTTGGCTGGTTTGTGATGGTTTTAAAGCAATAGAGGTGGGAGGGATTCCTTTCTTGCATTTCTCAACTGCACCCCTGTGAATGCTTTATGTCACAGAGTTTTGGGATAACTTGTTGCACAACCACAATTAGGGGRACATTTATCAACCCCTCACTCAGGAAGATAGTCCAGAGAAGTGCTGCCATTTTTAACCATAGAGTACCTGGGAGCTAACTGGGASTCTCATTAATAATGTAGGTTCCTATTTTCCTGACCCCGAGGAGAACTGTTTTATTTGTCTTAGTTAGGGATAGGAGTTGGGAATCTGTACTTTCAAATGAATGCTATAAAAAATCCTGAGCACATTTGCTACCTAACTCAAAACTTTGGCACATCATTTAATAGCAGAGTACATAGAGTCAGAAAGATTTGAATGCAAATGCTGAGGCAGTGGCTACCTTTTCTCCGTGCTTTTGGTCCTTATCTGTAAGAAGCAAGCTATCTTAGCTTCTTTTTTCRTGGCACCTCGGAGGGGGCTAGATAAGATAATGCCTGCTTAGTGTCATCCCGTCACACGGTAAATACAAAGGAGCTGACACTGCCACCCTGACATCATAGYGCAAGAATTGTTAGCTGGGGTCTCTCCTCTGCCTTTTGACAGTTTTTTTCTGTGTATTATGTTTTTAATTAGCATACAAAGTGATGGAATTCTTTACAACATTAGACACTATACATATCACACATGTGTGTGAATCTAGATTCCGCATGGAATGCCTGCCATGGGCAGCCGGTAGAAAAACATTGTGTTTCAGCAGGAATGGGGCCCAGAGTTTTAATCAGTTTTTCAAAGTGTCTAAAAGAAGGCTGAGTATGCTCAGAGAAAGCTGTGGCTGCCTGGTCGGGATCCACACCTAGGGGTCTGTTCACTGGCTAGTTGGAGCCATTGGAAGAAAGACTTTATAGAGCCTCCCAGGTTCACTGTCGGGGACTCAGAAAAAGAACAGGACAGCAGGAGCAACTTGGACAAAGACCCAGAAGAGGAACTGAGCAGGAGTTCATAGGAGCCACTCAGCTGATATTAGGAGGTCCATTAAAATCTGATRATAACTGGATGCCAGCCTAGGGCATTAGACTGTGGAACCAGAGAGCCCAGACAAGTTTCCCTACAGGAAGGTGGCAGGGACGCCATTGTGATTCAGCAAGATGGCAGTGTAACAGAGCTCAGGAAGGACTTAGGCAGGCTCAGAATCAATCAGGAGCAAGGGTGTGGCTCCCTGAGACAGGATGGTCCTCCAAGGATTGCCTTGAAAAGCTGGTCACTGCCAGCTACTTCCTGTCCCACACAGATGCAGGTAGTCTGCTCCTGATGCGGAAACACTAGAGCCTGGGTAGTGGAGTAGAGAGAGACAGTGACATTCCTTGTGTCACATGGGTAGGCTGCTCCTCTGATGTCCTTGGGTTTTCTCACTAGTAAAAGGAGAGATTAGGAGAGCCAGGGGTGGGAAAATGTAACCATAGTCTCTTTCTTCCAGTCCCACTGTCATACGGTAGGGGTAACAAGCCAGTCTTGAACTCTGGGCTATCACTGACTGGCATGCTGTGCTAAGGTGTAATCCAGGCTTAGCAGGAAAGAGCTTCACTAGGTCAGCGATGTCTGTGGGCCTTGGCATACATTGTTAACAGCTAATCAGATAACTCAGACTCCCAGTTTAAGCACCATGACAATTCTTGCTTCACCTATATTGTACACACACACACACACACACACACACACACACACACACTAAATACTTATCTCTTTTGAAATGATATTGGTTACTTACATGGTTGTGAATCAAGACCATCAGAAAACACAAATTATGGGGTGCTGGGGGGACTGCTCTGGTTGTAAAGGTGACTGTGCACGCTCAAGGACCCAAGTTCAGATACCCAGCATTCATAGGAAATGCTGGGTATGATGGCTTACGTCTGTAATTGAAGTACCAGAGAAGCAGAGGCAGAGGCAGAGACTGGTGGATACCTGGAATTTGAAGGGCAGTAAGGACTAGCCAAATTGGGGAGTTCCAGGTACAGTGAGAGACTCTGTCAAAAAAATAATAAAATAGGGAGTTGTAGGGGGTGGTTCTTATGCTAAGGTCCTGTTCTCCAATTGGTTTTTGATAGAACAATAAAGATGCCAGAGGCCAATTGCTGGGCTGAAAGAAAGATACAGGACTTCTGGGTCCCTGCAGGCAGGCTAAGAAACACAGGGAGAGGAGAACGTTTTTTGGCCATCCTTTGGAGGGAGAAAAGATGGCCAACCATGTGAGATCTCAGGCAGAGCAGTCATTGGCCACTTCCCCAGGCAGGAGATTAGAAAGGAAACTAAGCAGAGGGCAGTTTTGGGTTGCTGAACAAGGAGAAGGTAACCGAGCAACTAAAGTTGAAGGCAGATTTAGGGAGCTGAGCTAAGAGTATTGGGAAGGGCATGCTAGCAGGGGGAGATTAGAAGTGCTGTGTGTGTGTGTGTGTGTGTGTGTGTGTGTATGTGTGTGTGTGTGTCTTTCACCCTCGGATCTGAGGGAACCTAGCATTGTCTGCCCGGAGCTTAAAGTGGGGCAGCAAAATCTGCATACTACAGAGAGTGACTGAGGAAGATGCCTGATCTTGACATGCATGATATACATGTGTGTGAGCACCTGTGCGCACATGTATCCACACATGTTCACATGCACAGATGCACAACGCTGCCAGGGCGGGGAAATCTAACCCTTCTCTCTTCCTTCCAAGGCAATTATTTTTATTTATGTTTGCTTTTTCTTTTGTTAGCTAAATCTGACAGTTGCATAATGCCCTGGTATGTTTTTGGACTGTTTTTAGATCCATAAATGCACCGACACATTATTTATTTTTTGTTGCACAAATTTCTTTCTTTCTTTTTAATGCTTATCTTTTTATGGTGGTATAAAGTGCATCCTGGAAGACACACAGAGCCTCTGTGTGTCTCTTCCATTTGACTCTTTGGAGACAAAGAGTGAGTCACCCAATTACTTCTCAGGTTGATCGAGACAAGTGCCCGCCTGTCACACGCTGTGTGTTTATTAGATGTGTGGGTGTGTTCTGTAAAGTGCCTGCCTGCGTCTTGGGCTCATTTTTCAACTGCATTGTCTGTCTTCTTACAATTAACAGCTAAGGCTGCTTTATATATTCTGGCTGTGAGTCTGCAGCTAGTTATAGATATTACAATCTTCTCCTATTCTGCTTCTTACTGCTTCTCAAGCTCCCCGTGGGGATCATGGTTTCCCTGCCTCAGTTCCCCAAGCCCTGGGATTACAGGCATGCACCAGTGTGCCTGGCTCTGTTGCTTTTATTTCACTTTCTGTCATGTCTAAAATTTTAGGTAGTCTGATTTATCAGTCTTTTCACATATGGCTAGTCAGTTTTTTTCTCTTATTTGTATTATCTTTAACATGTAGCTCGAATGGAGTTGAAGCATATGCAGAAAGAGKTATAGGTTCTAAATCATGTTACCCCTCCCCCATTAGTCCCCAAAGGAACGGGGGTGGGGGGCAGGGGGACAAATGACTAATAGAGGTGCCTATAAACACATCAAAGCAGATGCTGACCGTGCTCCCAGCATGTCCCAGGACCTGTGAGAGTCCTGGCTTTTCTAGGTATTGCTCCCCATTAACATATATCACCCTTTACCTCATCTCCTACCCTAAACCTCTCCAGGCCCTGAGCTTCCCTTCCCCTCCCCCAGCATCTGACTGCTTTATAATTCAGTCATTTTGGCCATGCTCTTTTGGCTCTGTTCTCTCTTGKTTCTCTTCTTGATCCTTCTCCACTTTTTTTAAATGTTTGTTTTCTCTCTCCTCTTCCTTCTCTTTCTTCTCTGTCTTCTTCCTTCTCTCTGCTCTCCCTCTTCCCACCCCCCATGCCTCCTCCTCTCATGCCCTGGTCTATTCTACTATCCATGTTCAGTCTGGACTCTTCCAGATGCTGCTGGCTGTTCTMTCTCTCATAGCTACAATAAAAACCTAGGAGTGGTCACAGCTCCTTATTTTCACCCACCCATCCCCTACTGTGGATATTCCCAAGGAAGACCACCAGCTCTATGCATTGAGAAGACTTTCCTTTGAGCAAGAGGAGTTTTGTTTAAAAATGTGTAAGTATCAATTAAATCATGAGCTTAATGTGCTGTTTTATTTTTGTAAACTACACTAAAATAGATACACAGGAAAATAAAAAAGTTATCTGCATCACATCACCTAAAATCCTCTTCCACACACACTTTAGGAGGATCCTGGGGAGATATTGAAGTCACAGCAGCACATAAGGGAGGATTTTCCACAGGAGTAAATTTTAAAATTTCCACAGGAATTTATTATAGAACAAGTTTATGTTTGTCTGCAGAAACATGACAAAATACAGATAAATATAAGGAAATAAAAANGTCTCCCTGCCCTCAGGATTCCCTTCTGTCTAAAGGCTGGGAGGTATCTAAACATCTCCAAGAGTCCCTCCTGTTTTGGGGACCCAGCCATTCTCTGGTCTGGGACCGGGCATACAGGATCACACTACACACTGACTGGATCGAGGATGGGGGGTTATGGGTCCACACTGGACCTAGATCAGAATCCCAACAAGGGAAGGAATACCAGTGGACCCAGAGAAAGAAGAGGAAAAGTTCTTTCTGATTCTCTTCAGTTCTACATGGCCCCTAGTAGGATTGGGTCCCTGTTTCTGAGGCTGGTGTTGAAACCCATTTTCACCTGGGTTCCCCCACCTCTTCCTCTGCCTGTTAACCCTTTCCTGTGCCCCTTGACTATCTCCCATCTATCTCTCTGTGTACCTACATGTGCCACCCCAGCCTTGAAGTTGAAGATATTCTTTCCTTTAAAAAAAAATCACATTGCACAGTGGACCCAAGTTTAGTTAAAAGGCCACCTCTCCTTCATAGCTGTCCCAACCCACAGAGCAGCTAATGCTCTCCCTAGGAGGTTTACTGCCTGCTTGCTCCTTGCCTTTCAGGGAGGACCCAGTCTGGTGCTGGCAGGGAAGGAGCCACTTGGGGCTGGGCTTGGCTTCCCGTTTTTGATTTGGGTTTCACAAGGCATGGCCACCCACCTTTAATCCRTGCTCCTGGCATRCGACAACCGGACATCTTCTCTGCGGGTGAAGATGGAGCCCRAATATTCCTTTGGTCAGAGGCAGGTGAACCAACCTATGCCTGAAAATGTTGGGCTACAGATGGGGGTCACCAAATGACAAATTGGAGATGAATCAAGAAGAAAAGCCCTGGAGAGCTGCAGTTCCCTGGGGACTTTCTTCCTGTCCCAGCTAGAGGCTTGGGAAGTGGGTGGGAGGGTGGGTGGGACGATTTAAAAAAAAAACCTACACCTTACTTTAGTTCTAAGGCTTTGAAGCCTCTGATTCCTAGCAGATCTGGGTCTCCTGCTTTCATCTGAACTAAGTGGCGTCAGATCCCAACCTCTAAGGGTTCCAGGACCACCCCAAGTTTTGCTTCACTCTGGTTCTGAATAAGCTCCCCAACCTCCTCACCGCCTTGGGTCTGTCTGTCCTTCTCACCTGCCTGGCTAGTATGCAGTTTCCCCTTCTACCCAGGAGAGCAGAATTGCCACTGCCTACCTCTAAAGAGTGTGGGGGTCTTACCTAGCCCCACCACCGCCCACCTCTGCCTCTCGAAGGGCAGAGGTTAAAGTGTTATTCTCTGTGGCAAGAAAGTCCTGAAGCAAGAAGCACAGTGATGTGCCAGGGGAACCCAGGAGTCACGCCCAGCAGTCCTGTGGGCCAGTAGGCAAGGAGGCCACCCATCCAAGTTCCCTGGAGCCGCCAGGAGCTTGCAACACTGGGGAAGCCCACGGGGGACCGTGCCTGAGCACTGGCAGTAAGCAGAGCAGTCCYGAGGATCCTAATGAGAACATAATTACCCAGGTGTAGGGAGAGCCTCACTGGCCTCTAATTACTGTCTTAATGGGGATAGGACAGGGGAGGGGCRGGCACTGGTGGAGAGGGGGTGGACTAGGGCCCTTCCCCRCCTCCCCGCGCCCCTGGGGACCTAGGGGGAGGCTCCACCCCCTCTATGATTTTACACTGTCCTCAGCACTGGCTTGAGCCTTACTTTGCTCAGCTCCAGAATGCTGAGTGGGCTACAGTTGCTGGTAGTTGGTCTCACTTCTCTATTTGTACCTGAGTTTAAATCTTCGCTTCCCAGCCTTCAGTGAGTCCCCTCTCTACCGGCTGGTGCATTCCACTGACAGTGATGTCAGACAGTGAAGCCCAGGACTCCCTGTGGGGAGGAAGCTGCCAGTGGGACTACCCAGGCACACCTGCCCATCTGCTTTTGAATTAACACTGTAGGGGGAAATGGTTCCCAGAGATCTTTGCAAAGGTCTCTTGAGTTCTTTGCACAGGGATCATCATACAAGACAACTCTTTCTCGAGCCTCAGTTTCTCATATTTCAAGTGAAGACAATGGTAATCTTACCATGGTAAAAAGATATTCCATGCTCAGCGAGTACAGGGTGTTATGGGTTCAGGGCGAGATCCTGTGGGGATTCACCACTAGCACCGGGCCCCACTCTCACCCCAGATAGCTTTCTTCATTCCTGTTGCTTATATAACTTGCATTTTTCAATGCTGTTGAATATTTTTCTGTCTGTAGGCCTTTGTGCTCCCTATTAGACCCCGAACACTGTTCCCTGCCGAGATGTGTCTGCATGYCTTTGTAAGTGATTCCTTTCAAAGCAGTATCTCCATCTTCCTCTCCTTCCTTGCCTTGGTGGCCACACCTCACCAGGGATCGAGCCAGTGTCCTGTGCTGATGTCATGATCTAAAGCAAATTATGCCTGGCACAACTGCAGGACATGAGCATAGCCAATGACAATGTTCTTTGGAAGACTTTCTGGAGCCTTCGGTCCCTCCTCCTCCTCTGTCCCCAGCAGGAACACTGATATGGAAGTACCCTCCTGACTAATCCAGTTGGGAAGAAAGTCCTGGCCCCGCCCYCACTCACATTCATCTTCCCATTTCACCAGATGAGTCTATCCCCAGGATGTCCCAGTTGCGACCCTAGGATGGCAACAYGCAGGGACAATATGGAAAAGGCTAAGAAAAGATCCATGGGATGGTGTTTGCTAGGTCTCGTCTCCYGGAAAGTGCTTTGCTTTACATGATTGAGACTGGCTGAGAAGTCATGCGGACACATCCCAAAGCCCATGTATGCCATCTTCCCGAGGATACAGTGATGGCTTTGTGGTAAGGGATGAGAGAGACATTTCTTGATATGATCCTTGAGGACTTTCTGGAGGCTTTTGAGGTTCYTAACAAACACCATCCCACGCATCTTTTCTTAGCCATTTCCTTATTGGCCCGGCCCTCTTGCCCTCCTACAGTTGCAACTGAGCGGTCATGGGATAGACACATACTCTAGTGGAATGGAAAGGTGAGAGTGAATGGGGGCAGGGCCGGGTAGGTCTTTGAGGCTCCAACCTGACCTGAGGACTCTGCCTCAGCAACGGCTCCTCTGCAAAGTTTTTCCTAACTGCAACCCAGCAAACTATCCCTTTTACTCCCCATCTGACCTCTTAGTCAGAGTGTGCCTACCCACGGCAATGAACAAGAAGAGTGTCTCTTGCATGAACAGAAGAGTAGTCACAGGTACATTGGGTATGGGGCTCAGGGGACTGCAACAGTCTGGAGTGCTGCCTTAGCTCGAGGTTCCTCCTCTAAATCCTTACTCTCTCTCTGGATAGCCACACTTGTGTTAGAGTGGAATTTACCGCATCTGTTGTCTATAGATGATTTACAATTCATCTTCCCCTGCTGTTCGCCCAAACCCAGGCCCAACGTGCTGCGAGCACCATTGTGGGCAGGGGCCAGGCTTTATTCTTCTTAAAGGACAAGAACGACTTTGTCTTCACTCCGGCATCAAATGCCATGAAACAGGACAAGCAAGATGGCTCAGTAGCAAATGTGCTTGCCACTCAAGCCTGGTGACTTGAGTTCATTCCTGAACCTTATAGAAGGCTGACTCCCCAAAGTGGAATATAGTATGTGACACACAATGATAATAAATACAATTTTAAAATCTTTTTGGAAATACCATGGATTAGTCAATTGACTGTTTCAGGAATCCAGGATCAAGCTATTGTGTTTATAGCGAAGTGTGGGTATTGAAACGCCTACTATGAGAGCTGACAGTGCCAAGGAGCTGATGGAGCTCAGTAGGTTGCCAAGTACAAAGAGTAGTCTTGGCCAGTGAAGGGGCTGATAACTCCACTCATGACCATCTCTGGGATTTCGTTCTAATTAACAGAGAATAGACTCTGTGTTCCAAAGCCTCCTTTAGCCTGCTCATCAGGTAAAGCACCCAGTGCCCTTTCTTCCATGGTCAGTAATTACTGCAAGCATTCAAAGAGGAAAGAGGGAATCACTAACCAAAGAGAGGCCACTGGGCATTTCTTCCTCCTCATTTAAAAGGAAGCTGTGTGTGCGGCTCAGATCATGTATTAAAGACTCTCCTTTGTATTTTGAGAGGCTCAAAAATAAACTCCCCGTCGTATACTTTGCCGAGTGTTCGGATGAGTTTATAATGACCAAGTGGGCCCACATACAGTGTGAAGATGCTGCTGGTCGTAGCCTGCTGTGCTGCTGACTGCTTCTGCCCACCTCAGGCTTCAGCAATGCCTCCAGTTCTCTCCCTCTCTGGGCTTAGTGTGAAGTGGCTGAGAGACTGGGCATGCTCTCAGTACCAGCAAGGCTAAGGGGGCCTATTTGTGTGGCTTCTGAGGGTTGCGGACTTTTCCTTCCTTCTCTGGGCTCCCGAGGCTCCCTAGGTGGAAGACTGCTCTGGAGGCTCACCTCTCTGAGGTACCCAGGCCTATGGGGGAGGGGGAGGGGGAGGGGAAAGCTCTGAGTGACTTGTGTAAGGAACAGAAAGAGACCTGAATGAGTGTGTGTTATTGACCTCAATACCTCAAACCCACGGGAGTGGCAAAGCCTTCCCCAGGTTCCCCAGGTACAAATGTTGACAAGTGTTCTCAGAAAGCCTACAAGGCAGCTCCTTCCTCCTGGATGAGACTGCTCCTCTGTAGGGACCTCCCATGGAGTCTAGCTAAGGACTCCCTGTGCTGTGTGTTATAAAGTCATTGAGTTTCCAGGTTATATAGCAGGTGTCCTTCATCAGATTGAGAAGAACCCATCCAATCCCAGCTTTTTTTTGTTCCTACCCATGTTGCCACAGTCAAATTTCCAAACCCAGTATGTATAAGGCCAGGAACAGGCCCAAACCATCTCCTGTACCACTGTGAGTGGCTATGAGATTCTGTGAGGCTGGGATGCTTTTGGCTGCCTTCCTCCACAGCCTTCTGCTGTAAGCATAAAAAAAGCGGGATCTGCACTGAGACCAAACTCAGTCAGTGAGCTCCAAATTCAGGGAGAGACTCTGTCTCAAAAATAAAATGGAGAACATTTGAGGTAGCCACCCAACATTGACTTCTGCACATGTGCATGTGCGCACACACACACACACACTTACATACACACTCACAGACATACTCACATATACACAAACACACATTCACACGTGTGCACAAACTCACAATACACGCACATACTCACATAGACACAACACACCCACACATATATGCATGCACACACACACTCACATACACACATTCACACATATACACTCACACACATACACACACTCAAACATATGTGCACTAGTACAGACACTAACACACACACAAATACATGCTTACACATACATGCACTCACATAGACACACTCATACACACATTCACACATGCGTGCACACACTCAAATACACATATTCACTCACACACACTCACATACATACACTCACACACAGACACAATCATACACACACACGCACACTCACATATACACATATACACACATTCACACATATGTGTATGCACGTGCATGCACACACACACGCATACACACACACACACTCACTCATGCCCTTTGATGATGCAACAAGTGTACTCCCTCCATTAACTTTCACTAACCTTTTCATTAACCCTTCACTGACTATAGCCTGACCCAGAAGCCCCCCCCCCCCGCCCCCCACCTTTTCATAGGGATAGATTTAGAAACTGGTAGGGCACTTCTTTCAAGTCAATGAAAGACTGAGAATTCTGATAATTTTGCCAAGACTTCTTGGTATGATTTGAAGCAGTCGCAGTGGAAGGACTGCTTCTGCAGCTCTCTGGAACACTGAGGTGTCCAAACCATTGCACGTGCCTGCTGAAGACAGCAGCCAGACACCCCAATCACCTTACATGATGGCCTCTGCCTCTCACGCTTTCTTCCTGGCCTTGCAATTCCACAGTAAATTGTCTTCTCAACAGAAAAGAAACCCCAGCTGATCCTAATTTGATATATGTATGGGCTATATCTGTGTGGCTTGATGCCATTGCTACTACACAAGGCTTGTTAGAGCTGGGGCTTTTCAGCCCCCAACCTGTATTTGAGGAACGAGAATCAGAAAAATCCACAAATTAGCACTCATGGGCTTGTGCTTTTCTGAGGAAACAATGCATGCTTTTGGTGATGTCACAATGCCAGGGSCCTGACAAAGGTTGTGTTTGGAGACGCAGCGAGAGAAGTACACAGTGCCCATCTTACAATTAAGCTGGCTCCCCAGCAACACAGAAAAATGCCTTCCGTTTACTGGTATGTGACCATCACAGTGGGAAGACGCTGAGAGAAGACACTGTGTCCATGAGGCAGGAAGCATCTCAAACAGTGTGACAAAGGTTACAGCATTCAGTGAAATACAGGCCTTTGCTTTTGAGCTTCTGCAGAATTTCTAGATCTCATTTTTATGGGTGTTATCTCACTGATCCTAAATAGAATTAGATTTCTCATTCTACACATTGTATATGTGTTTGTGCATGTGCAAGTGTMTATATATGTGTGCATGTATGTGTGTGTATATGTGTAAGGGTGTGTGTATACATCTACAGTTGTGTGTGTGCATGTATATGTGTGTGCATGTGTAAGTGTATGTGTGCATGTGTAAGCTGTGTGTGTACATGTGCAGGTGTATGTGTATGTGTGTGCATGTGTGTGCATGTGTAAGGTATGTGTATATATGTGCAGGTATGTATATACATGTACAGGTGTGTTTTGTGTGTGTGTGAGAGAGAGAGAGAGNGAGAGAAGTACACAGTGCCCATCTTACAATTAAGCTGGCTCCCCAGCAACACAGAAAAATGCCTTCCGTTTACTGGTATGTGACCATCACAGTGGGAAGACGCTGAGAGAAGACACTGTGTCCATGAGGCAGGAAGCATCTCAAACAGTGTGACAAAGGTTACAGCATTCAGTGAAATACAGGCCTTTGCTTTTGAGCTTCTGCAGAATTTCTAGATCTCATTTTTATGGGTGTTATCTCACTGATCCTAAATAGAATTAGATTTCTCATTCTACACATTGTATATGTGTTTGTGCATGTGCAAGTGTMTATATATGTGTGCATGTATGTGTGTGTATATGTGTAAGGGTGTGTGTATACATCTACAGTTGTGTGTGTGCATGTATATGTGTGTGCATGTGTAAGTGTATGTGTGCATGTGTAAGCTGTGTGTGTACATGTGCAGGTGTATGTGTATGTGTGTGCATGTGTGTGCATGTGTAAGGTATGTGTATATATGTGCAGGTATGTATATACATGTACAGGTGTGTTTTGTGTGTGTGTGAGAGAGAGAGAGAGAGTGAGAGAGGGACAGGGAGATGAAGAGGGAGAGGTGGAGAGAGAGAAGGAGAGAGAGAGGAGAGAGAGAAAGAAGAGAGAGAAGAGAGAAGAGAGAGAGAAGAGAGAGGGAGAGAGAGAGCGCTTTCTGCCTATCAACATCAGTATCATTTTCCTGGTGGCAGGACCAGACACTCTTGCATCAGCCTGATCCTTTTTCTTGCTTATAACCAACATCCTATCCATCAGCCAACCCTGAAAGCATCATCACCATCAAACTAAACCCAGCCACTCAGTCCCTTGGGTAAGAACAGAAACAACCTGGTTCTGTCTTGTTTTCTCACGCCCTGCATTTTTCCTCTCTTGGATGGTAAGGCATGGTCTCATTAAAAAAGTGAACCAGGCCTTGGCAGTCCTCAGCTACTGAACCTCTCTGCCTGTTCAGAATCCATGTAGATTCGGTATTTTGTCCCTTTGACATTTATCCCTTCTTCACAGCCCTTGAGAAGTGTACCTGCTGGTCCCTGACTGAAGATTCTGATCCTCTAAGTCTGCATTGGGAGAGAGGCTTTTGCGACATCACAGCTCCTAGAGGGATTGGCTGCCCAGACCTGTTTTCATAAACACTTGCCAGTTGCTGGTATCTGGCTTGGGCTGGGGCGTGGGAGTGTGAGGCAGCGCGGGGTTGAGTCAGAGGCTCTGTGCAGGTGCTTGCTTTCCAAGGTGACGTGGGAATCGGAGAATGGGCTCCTTTCCATAATGAAGCATGAATACACATAGGCTGCTCTAGTGTCATCCAGAAGGGATCATCTGAGATGTGCAATTAGCTCCCACTTCACAGAAGAGAGGCGTTTTGTCCATGTAGCCAGCAGGCTCACCTCACACAGGATACCAGGGAGGCGGCTCTTCCTGCAGTCGTACTGACAGCCCACCGCATTGCTCCGTGTTCCTGTCTGGCTTCCGCRAGGTAATGAAGGCAGCTTCACAAGGGCCCTTGTACCTGCTGTGCCTGCTGGAGAGCCTGCCCACCACATTCCTGTCAGTCTAGTCTGTCACTTCACACTGTTAGTTCCACATCTTCTGCTGTCCCTTCTTGCCCTTTGTGACCCTTGAGCCAGCTTGTCCCCTAGAGTATGAACTTGTAGCTCCTTTATGCCCCCCACTTTCTGGGCTGTACATCCCAGACCTCTGAGTGTCCTGGGAGGCCTGTGCCCATTCTCACCACCTCTGGTGTTGTCACATGACGCTTACCACACCCTCTTTTGGTTAGGTTGTCAGCTTGATTTCCAAGTCTAGGGAGCCTGTCAAGGGGATGTGAAAGGCCCCAGTCTTCTGATTTGAATTTTGAATCATCCAGGTGTTCTAGAAGGGCTCTAGCTGAAAGGAGCAGGAACTGGCTACTTTAAGCAGASTGGTAATTGTTCCKCGAACCTCACAAAATTGAAGGACAAAGGCTCAAGATAAACATCACTTAGCGCTGAGTTGGAGGGACAGAAAATAGTGATTGTCCCTCGGGTGTCACCTTTGAAGTGCAGCAAAGAGAGTCCTTAAAGTCACAAAGATGACATTCCACATGCCCTGGGGAGAGGATTTCATTTCTAGCTCTCTCTGTCTGGAGTGGGGGCTGGGTTTCTCCATTGTTTTCCCATGAGCTCTTTTGGGAAGTTTCCTCAGGGAAGTGATTCTGGAGACCTGGGCCTCTTTGGGTATAGCCTGGTCAGGATCCTGCTTGGTGCTTCTCTGAGCAGCTGGAAGCTTCCAGCAAGGGTTGTGCTTCATAGCTTGGTCTGGGACTCAGTCTTCTCATCTGAAAATAGGAAATCAGCAAGGCTGTGGTGAAGCTTATTAATAGACCGAGACACACTCACGCTAATGAATGTCAGTAAGACAAAGGGCAGAGGGAGGAAGGCAGGGAAGGGAGAAAGGAGAGATGGAGGGAGGAATTATATACTCTCAAGGGATTTTTGCAAGCTCCCTCCCCACTTCCTATTGTTCCTGTGGTTTGTTTCCCTCTCCACTTGTGGATGTGTAGTCTCAAGAAAGGACCTCGGATTTCCTGGCTGACAAGTCTCTCGCCCAGTGCAGACTCACTGGGTCATAATGGAGGGACATCAGTGAAGGGTGTCCTATTAACAGTGTGGACTTCGGGGGTGGGGTGTAGCTATCCTAATTCTGACACAAACAGTTTTATGATCTGGGCTCATGGCAGGGTAGCACTGAATTGTACAGGAAGCAGAGAAATACAAACTTGCTTCCTAGGTGTAGGCGTATATTTTTCAAAACCTACCTAAATAAGGCTTCTTAAACTAGTCAACCTCCCTTCTAGCCCACCGACCAAAGGTCAGGGAGGAATATGGCTATTCAAACATGAATCAGCAGTAGAGGCTCAATCCAGAAGAAACCCCGAGGCTCCGGCAATCAGCAGGAGTGTGCCAAAGTGGCCAGAAGCAGCTGGAATATCACCAGAAGATAGTTGATGCAATTTCTTTATGAAGTTACAACAGGCAAAGATCAGAGAAAAAACCAAGGTGAACCAATACCAGAGTGTCATCCACTGTCTGTTGGGTTATACCTACACTCTTTCCAAACATCATGTCCTCTTAAGTGTCCCTTCCAGCAAAACATCACGTACCCTTTTACCAGGCAGCTTCCAGAAAAAGAGCATGTGTCTGTTTTCAGCATCGTCTTCATGTGTCTTCAGCAAAACATCCCCCCATAAGACAATTTCCAGAAAAGCATCACATGACACAACCGAAATTTCCACTTCTCTTAGGGTTGACAGGAAGCACTGACATCCATGTAAAATCCCATGAGCTCCTGCTCTAAGTCACATGCTGTTCCAGGGAGGGGTTTACAGTGTGGCAGGCTAGCCCCCCCTGACCTGGCCTTGGGCTCACAGGTATACCTTATGCTGGTATCCCCACAGAACTGCACAATTACTGTTAGGCAATGTAGAAGGGGCTAGAAAGATGGCTCATTTTCTAAGACAGTGATTCTCAACTTATGGGTCTTGACTCCTAAAACCATCAGAAAACCCAGATATTTACATCATGATTCAGAACAGTAGCAAAATTAGTTATGCAGTAGCAATGGAAATAAGGAGCTCTATTAAAGGGTTGCAGCATTAGAAAAGTTGAGAACCACTGATCTGAAAGATCTTGCAGAGGCCCTGGGTTCAGTTCCCAGCATCGTTATCATGGTTCACAACCACTTGTAACTCCAGTTCCAGTGGCCCAAAACCTCTTGTAGCTTCCTCAGGTTTCTGCTGTGCAACGCACATAAACTCATTGAAGGCAAACATGCATACATGTATAGAATAGATACATAAGTCTAAAAACAGTTGCAGAAGACACGTTTTCTGTTTTCAGGGAACCTTGGTTCTAATGGGAACAGATCTTTCAAGGACAGATCAGCTCCCCAGGGTTGGTGGGGTGGGGTGCATTCCAGCCAGAAGGAAACATGTCCAAACTCCCAAGACTGGGAAACATCGCCTTGAAACTTTGAAAGACTGAGAAAGGGGAGATATCCTTCCACAGTGAAACAGGAAGGGAGGCAAAGGTGAGACTGGCCAGGGAGAGGGTCCGACCTTCATCCTGAGAGGGTTGGGCTCTGGGAGAGGGGTGAGAGCAGGAGATCCTGGGCTGTCTTTACACAGAGGAGCTGCCATGCTAGCCTCTGAGGAGAGAAAGGCCTGAGAGGCAGGCATAGAATAGGCAGAAGGGACAAGGCTGTGACAGCAGCAACAGCAGGCTAAGGGACACAGTCAGGTGTGCCAAGGCAGTGAGCAGGGGTGAGGCCGGAGCATGGAAGACGCAGCTGATCCTTTGGACAGAGTGAAGAATGAAGACAGGAAGACGAGGGAGGGGCATGTGGGGTCTGATTTCTCCGTGATTTCTAGTGGTATGGTGGGATTGGTGGTTACTGGCCCAGCGGAGGAAATGGTAATGAGGCAAAGGGGCTGGAGGTCAGTCAGGGATGGGTGTCATTGGAGGGTCTTTTCAGATACCCCATGTCTACATCAACTTGATGTTTAATGGACGCCCAGGGCCAGAGGATGTATCTGAACTGGAGGATTAGGCTGGAGCCACAACAGTGGTATGGTAGGTCTTGAAGCTATGAGAAGAAACAAACTTGTGGGGAAACATGACATGTATGAGGGGAATCTTTGGGTGGGTGTGATCCTACTGTTGCAGTGATTCAGAAGGCAGTGTTTGTGTGTGTGTGTGTGTGTGTGTGTGAGAGAGAGAGAGAGAGAGTGTGTGTGTGTGTATGAGTGTGATGTGTGTGACTCTGTGCTATGTGTGACTGTGTGTATGTATGTGTCTGAGTGTGTGTGTGTGCTGTGTGCTCTCGAGTGCTTGTGTATATTTTATTTGATCCTTTTGTCATCTAATAAAGGTCGGACTTTAGAAGAGGCAACACTGTATAAGCAGAAGGAGAGAGAGCAGAGGGCATGAGGCCCAGAAGGGGGTCTGCTCACCTACACCAAAACACACAAACAATTCAAGTCTGACACTTTGATTGAACTTAATCTCTCCCTTTCTAATGCCTTCCTGGGAAGAATTATGAGCTCAGTTTCCCTTGACAGCACCAGGGGGAGGACAGTATTGGCAATGGCATAAAGTGGAGAAGAGAGAAAGGCAGTGTGAGAGATGGAACATTCATTCTGAGCTGAGTCCTGGAGCACCCTTCAGAGTGAGACAGAGAGAAGCCAAGGGCTTTAAAAATAGAAGTGCTTAGCTGCTTCGGGGGACAGCAATCCAGAGGAAAACCCAGGCTCCTAATTCTAGCCAAGCACTGGATCCCCAGGGATGCAGAAAGGGTCCTAGTCCCTGGGCATTGGACAAGGATAGGCACAGCCAGGACTCTGAAGAGAGAGACAGAGACAGAGAGAGAGAGAGAGAGAGAGAGAGAGAGAGAGAGAGAGANAGAGAGAGAGAGAGAGAGAGAGAGAGAGAGAGAGAGAGAGAGAGAGAGAGAGAGAGACCAATGCATAAGAGACAGACTGCTTCCTTAATGAGACAGCGGTGTGGCTGGGGATGGTAATAGTCAGGGAACAGGCTATGTCAGGGTTCCTGGCAACACTTGCATGTAATTGTATTTCCCTTTTAATTCAGTGTGGGAGGGATGGGGCTGAGAGAGGCTCCGGTGCCAGTGTAATCAGCACAGGCAAATGGCAGTGCTGTGGTAGATGAAGGAAATGAAAGTCCTATGAGACCTTGGCATGGGCAGGAGACTTCCCAATAGCCTTTCATTTTCAGGAAAGTTTTAGCTTTGTATAAAAATTGAAAAGCCAGCACAGACTCAAGTGCTCCTTAAAGGCGGAGAAGGGCTGAAGGTTTTAGATGGATTTCAGTCCATCACAGTGGGGCAGCCGTGACGATACAGGTGTTTCTGTCCATGGTGGCTTCAGTATGAGGTGAAAACTCCTCACAGGTGGGTCAGAAAACAGCTTGCAAAGCTGGAAGCAGGAGCCAGGCATATCCCAAAGTCCTGCCCCCAAGGATCTACTTTCATAGCTTTCAGAATAGTGCCACGAGCTGGGTGCTCAGGAGCCCATGGGGAGCAGTCCAGACCACACTTAATCACATCTCACACTGCAATGGTGTATTTATCATGACTGATGAGCTGGCTTTCTTTAGCTTAACCTGATGCCTGTTTCTCTCCCATTATCCCACCCAGGACACCATAACATATTCGACCATCATGTTTCTCTAGGCTGCTCAGAAGTGTAGCATTTCTTGGACCTTTCCTTGKTTTGATAGTCTTGGTACTTTTGAGAACTGCCAACTCTTCTGTAGGATGCCCCTTGGGGACTTGTCCAGTATTTCCTCATTACTTGACTGGGGCTAGTGACTAGGGTAGGGAGACATCAGAAGCCAAAATGTTGTCTCGTCACATCGTTGTAAAGGTATATCTCAGTTTATCACTGTTGCTACAAATCCTTATCGGCAGAACGGACTGTTTACCAGGCTTCCCATGGTGGGCTGTCTTCACTTCCCTGCTGCCAATGTCTGTTTGTCTTTCAGAGCATCACATGCAGCCTGCCTGCCAGGAGTGAGCAGCAGACTTCCCTCCATCGGTGTTGACCACATCAGTGAGGGAAGCTTCTTTTGTGTGAGAGAGCTGTCTGTCCTCCCCCAGGTCTTTATTCAGTTGTCTTTGCATGGATTTGTGGTTATGGTTTTATACATTGTGTTAAAATGCTTCCGGCCTAGTCTCTGAGACTTTTTCAATCGGCAGCTGCGTTCACTTGACACCTCACCTTCAATGGGTGTGTATTTTTAGAGCTATTTAACCTTGGACATATCAAGATATCACAGGCTCATACTAAGTATTTTCCAAGCCTGTCTTAGACTCAGTCATTTCTCTACCGAGAACTGGTTCTTTTCATTGAATAACGACATTGGATACGGCTATAATGATCTATGGAGGAAGCGAAGTCTTAGGCCACTGGGGGACAGGCCCTCAGAGTGTCTGGGGGAAGGTCCAAACACCTTTCTGCTTTCAGGCTTGGGATGTTTCTGCTCTCATCACTGCCTTCACTGCCCACCGGATGCTCTGCCGGCTGCCTCAGGGCCTTCATCAGATGCAGTGAATCTTCAAAACTGAGTTGAACAAAACTCTTCTAGTCGTCAACAGTTTATCTCAAGTATTTTGTTGTGGTGATAAAAAGCTAACACAGAAGTCAAGTGTCATTGATCGTGGGACATCTTAGCTGGTAGAATAAGAAAGTGTTTATAAACCACACACACACACACACACACACACACACACACACACACACACACACACCAGTAAATATATCTATACATAGGTGTCTCTACCTGCATTAAGCTGAAAATGATAACTCCAACTTTAATCCAGTGCCATGGGGACTATTCTAGTCCCCCACTCTTGTCAGTAAATTGCCACTCTATCAATAAGAAAACTGGCTTTGACCACGTACCAACTATTATATAATGATCCAATTACAGCATATGTAGTGGTTTCAGAGCTGGACCCATGTAGGCCCAGATGCTGAGGTTCTTCTGCCCATTTCCAGTTACTTAGTTCTATGTCTTTTCTTCCTACCTCTTCGCCAAGGTTAGACCTGACATCCAGAGCGTACTTTAGAGTCTCGGAGAGTCATGGTTTGTGTTCAGTATTTTCCTATCCCCTAATATAAAAATTTGCATATTTTAAAGGTTGCTGTTTAGGCTGAAAGTTCCTGTGAGTTTTCATAACTATGTGATTCCACTCGTCCACCATTACCATGCCTTACATAAACATCTGATTGCCCTAAAACTATCTTACACCTCGCACAGCCATCCCTTCTCTTCTCTCCCGAGCCCCCAGCCATCACGGACCTTTGACCTCGTTCTATATCAGGCCTARAATGTTATACGATTGCACTTGTGTGGCATGTCGCATTCTCAGACTGGCTTCTCAGGCAGTTTGCGTCTGCTCTCCTGCACCCCCTCACTTCTTCTCATTAACCTACATTGGAGTCCCTGTTGGGGTACATCATGAAGGTGTGTCTCTGTCTATTCAATTGGTCATTGCTGAATACTGGTCAGATTCTGGTATTCTTCCTATGGCCCAACACTGTTTTTTTTTTTTTTGTTTTTTTGTTTTTTTGTTTTTTTAACATTCACCTTCCTTACTTGCTGATTGGCTTAACAAAGATCTGAAGGCCAATAGCTAGGCAGGAAGTGGAGGGTCGGACTTGGATTTTCTTTCATTGGCTGCACTCCCGATACTACATCTCAAAGCCCTTTGCTAAGTCAATGGCTACCTGTCCTTGCTCTCGTTTCCTTCCAGAAGCTTCTTATTCTGCATGTGACAGGCAGGGCCATTTGAACACAGCTAGGGAAAAAGATGGAACTGATTCTTCCTTTCCCTGCTGCGCATAGATGCGTTTTCCACCACTGTGTTTTAGTTTTTTGGCCTGTAGATAATGCATATATTTTTTTAGACTTATATCTAAGTATTTGGCATTTTTGTATGGTTATAAATGGCGTTTTTATCTTCACGTGCTGCTGAAATGAAGAAAAAAATGTCATGTTTATATTTTTTATGTGTATGACTCTTTTATTTGTTAATTCTTGGTGAATTTCACACCATGCACCCAATCCCACTCATCCCTCCCCTCCACCCTTGCAACCTCTCCACAAAACAAAACAAAAAATAAAAATAAAACAACAGTAACAAAAGCTGCCGTGTGTTACTGTGTGTCACCTAGTGTACCCTTTTGCTCCAAACAGCTTCTCTTGCAAATGTTCATGCCTTGGTCTTGTTTGAGACCTCGGGCTTCTGCTACAGTATCAATACTGGATCCTCGCTGGGACTCTTCTCGGATATCCTTTCGTTGCCCTGTGTTATGGGCACCCTGCTGCTCCGATTCTTCAGGACTGGCCCCTTCACTCCCTCTAGCAGTTCATGGATGGGGTAGACGTTGGGGTGGGCCAACTCTGAGCCTTGCATCTGGTCCTGGGTGGTTGCTGTGTTGTTTAGCTCTCCAGATCTCCTGCACCCTCACCACCAGGGCCAGCTTTCCAGCATAGCCTTGGCTGGGGGCTGGGACAGCAGAGGAGCGAGGGGTGGGGCTGGCTCTCCTACTTTCATGCCCTTGGGTCTAGCTCTCCGTGCTGCCTAGGCAAGGAAGGCCAGCTTTCCCAGGTGCCACAGCAGGTGAGGACCAGGGCCAGCTCTGCACAGCCCTTAGGAGGCAGCCCAGACCAGGGATATCTGCATGGGCTTTGGTAGAAACGTGGGTCAAGGACATGGGCACAGATTCCTGCTGCTTCAGGACTAAAGACCCAGACAAGGCCCTCAGCACTGGCTGGGACCTAGCCATGGCCTCCAATGGCAGCAGGAGCCACTCTCCCAAGGCTGTTCCTCCCCACCCACACATCTCCAGTTCCTCCTCTCTTCATAATGCACACACTGTGCCCCTTCCTGGTCCCAATTCTCAAGCACATAAATATGTGCTCATCATAGTGGCGCCCACCTGCACGCCGCCATGCGGTGAGGTGGGTGTGCTCCGGAGTATCTTCCGTGTGAGTGCCCACCACCCATCGCAGCACGGCAGCTAGCGTGTCTCTAGGTTTCCTCAGCATGCTCCTGCTGCTGCGCGGAGTGGAAATTTTTGTATAAATATTAACTTTGTAGTTTGAAGCTTTGCTGTAATCACTTGTAAGTTCCAGGATTTATTGTGTTGATTCTCTGGAATTTTCTACATAGGAGATCGCATCATCCGCAAACAAAGACTATTTTATTTCTTTCCAATCTATCCACTCTGTCTTTTCCTTTCTTCTTACYGCAYGARCTACCACTCTGACTCTGTTGCTGTGATGGGCAGGACTCGTGGMGTGCCTTTTGCCCATCTCAGGGAAGGGGAGTATCCAGYTTCTTGCTTCTTTCTGTAGATGTCTTTAATCAATTSGAGAAAATTCCCTTTTGTTCCTAGTTCACTAAGATTTTTTAGTTCTTTTAACCTGTTGATGTTTTTGGTTGTTTTGATGGCCTTTGGATTCTGAGACATCCACTCATAACTGAGTAAACCCAGTAAGCCTGGGTCATAATGTATTTATTATTATTATTATTATTATTATTATTATTATTATTATTATTATTATTATTATTAT